>BMAO01032196.1:0-35688 GCA_019973975.1 Trichonephila clavata | reverse complement strand
CAAATACATTTATATTTATTCTCAAATATTCTATTTTAATTTCTGACAAAATATTGTATATTAATTTTCATATTTCATGTCATATACATGAAAGGAAACGTAAACAAACAATTTGGGCCACTTCCGGTTAGCAGAAAGGCATTTCCGGTCAGAGAAATTCATGATCAAGTAATATTAAAAAAGCTGTAACTTGGCTTCTAATTAAGCTAGAAACAAAATTTTTACAGATTTAGAAAGATAAAAGATTGAATTTTAATATTTGATCAAAAACGAAAAATCCATATTTTGACCGAAAATTGAGTTTTAAAGGTGTCCTGTCACCTTAATATCTGTAAATGGGAGTTCTAAGATCTGCATAAAAGAAAATGCACTGCTTTTCTCGAGGCGTAGTGTGCAAAGTTTTTGGAGTGGAGGAGACGACCTCGTCATGGAGCCGTGTCCGTAAGTTTCTCTAATTTATGAATAGGGAGGGCCCATGCTTAAGGTGTCTCTGACCGCATAGTATAAAAAATCACTTCGAGATTAAACTCGAAGTTTTATCGCTTTACATGTTATTTTTCTTCAAATCACTTAGTAAATATTTCTTTAAAAAAATTAAGTACACAATTTTAATACCAAGAAAGTACAATAAGTAAAATGTAGAATGAAACTGTGTTGGGGAAATGCATTGGAATGGTTTTTGATAAAAATTTCTTTAAAGATTTTACTTCAATTCATTGGAAGTTTTAGTCCACTTTATACATGTAAAAATATTAATAATATAATAACTGATTTATAAAAATGCATCTAATTATGTAATTGTATACATTTATTCATTAAATTAATAAATTATCTATTTATATCATTTTTATATTTTTATACATCCAATCACTCATCCCGAAATATAGGGAACTGTTACCCCTACAAGGTATCTAAAAGTTAAATTGCAATTTGAGTTCATTTTGTTTTCATTCCCATACAAAACTGAAAGGATGAGTTTGGTCTGGTTATAAAAAATACATATCATCAATTCACTCATTTTCACTGTTTCCGTTAGAGAAAACATTTCTGAAGACTCAATATGTAATTTAAAAAGCAATGAAAAAACGTAGCTCCAATTTCGACACGGCTCCCAAATTGATCTCACTCTGAAAAGTTAATGAAAACAAACTATATCTTTTCCTTAAAAACATTGTATATGAAATATTCTGCACTTCTATTTACATTGAAAGGGGAGTATTGCATATATTTCATGCAAATGCTTGCAACGAATCCATAACTGTGTGCCGACTATTCAAATATTCACTCCAGTGAGTGCAAAACAAAAAAGTCGTTAATATTCACGTGACTTTGTTATGAAATACCATTTTAATAGGGGGAAAAACCTCACGCCAACTGCCCGTATTTTTAATTGCATTGTATATTTCTTTCTACAGTTGCTGAAACATCATTTTTTAGTTTAGGTTTCCATTGGAGAGTAAAGCATGGAATTCCATGACCGTTAAAACTAAAGAGCTGGGATTGGAATCTTGTTCGGACTTACCTTTTTTTTTTTTTTTTTTGAGAAATGTTCAGCTGTTTTATTTAAGACTGGAATATGTACGTTGGGAATTTAAATGTAACATACATAAAACCCAAACAAGATATACTTATTTTTCATTGAATGATATATAAATGGGGAATCAGTATTTATTTAACACATTCTCAGTATTTTTTTCATTTACCTTACATATTCCAATATAAAACAAGTTTTTCTAATCATTTTTTGTTCCGATAAAAAATTGAAACTCTTTCAAGGATGTAATTTTTAAAATGTTTTGATGAGAATCTAAAAAGTCAAGGATATGTTTTGAAGCTACAAGCGATAATATTCTTTCAGGATATAAAGAATAGGTGCCAATATTATAACAAATATCTCATTTCAATCAACATTCAGCAAATGAATCCAAAAAAGGTACAAAAATATGTAACTGGTTTAATGTAAAAGTGAAGTAGTCAAAAGGTGAATCATGCTCTACTAAAAGACTTGGTAATATGAGTTGAGTATCCTTATCTTTACTTCTACACTTTATTATGTTATAAAATAAAATCCCCGAATAGTTTGTTATTAAAACTCTGTAGTTCCAAAGCAATATCCTGTAATAAGTGTTTTACACATGGGGGCAAGTAGTAATCTATATTTTATTTAGGTTTCATTACTTATTTTACATTCAAATTTTGTAACCTATGATAACCAGAGTAAGTTATCAAGAAAAGTTCATAAAAACATACATTAAACGTACGTTCCAATAGATTAACTTAAAATTGCTCAGTCTAATAAAAAGTTCAAACGATGCACAGAAGAGCAATTTTTACTCCAGATAATATTTCATATATAAAGATTTATAATGACAAACTTCTCATTCCCAATATTAACACAATTATATGAATACAATTTAAATGTTTAACTATTTTAAAGCCATGGCCAACTACAAGAATTCACCCAAAAATATTCTCTAAAAGACTAAATTATAAATGCATCTAGCCTTACTGAGAACATCAGCTAATATTTTCAATCAAACACATTCTTTATTATAAATTAAATAATAACACACACAGAATATTCAGTAAAAATGTGTAGTTTTTAAGGACTTAGCTTTGACTGTTAGTATTCTCGTCGTTCGAGGCAGTTATTTGTATTTCAAAAAATATTCCTTTCGAAAACCTTTCACTGCTTAATACATACCTGTTGATTCTCTTGCATGTCCAGAGAAGTCGGTTGCTGCCTAAAAGGTCTTGTCCCATTCGAACCACTCGCAGTGCCATTTGAATTATCTAATATCAGCATTAGTCGGCATCCATAATCGAGATGTAAAAATATATGGCAATTAAATACTTCCGAAAACCCTTTTTTGAGGTGTGAAATAAATAAATTGTAATGAAACAGTAATTCCGCTGATTGAAAAAAAATCTATTTTTTTCCGGCCGTTTACTGGAAAAAAACTAGCGTTCAAAAGGATTGTTGATGACTAATATGAGATTGCGCAATGGCTTAAGAATTATGCGTGTCTACATTTGTGGGATCTTTACTTTTAAATACAAGGTTGTATTTTTGTTTGGAAATTGCAATAGAGTTAAAACATGTGTCTAATGAGGAATCAAAAAGAGAACGAATGGGTTTTTAAAAAGAAATTGAGACTTTGATTGCCATTAAAAAATGTTCAAAAGGTTGGCTTTAAGAAGCTCTGGAACATTTCTAGTGGTACAAGTTTAAAAACTCATAACACGTAACAATCTATGGATTTTCCATTATTCATGCTTCGCGTTTATTCAAACTTCAATTTCTCAATCTCTGTCTAGATATATTTCAAATGCTCGGACATATCGGTTTGCAGTGTAATGTATCTAATTATGCATTGCTTAATTCAGTTATTCTGAATAGATATGTATTTAGAACGCATTCCTACCTAAGGCAGAATTCCATCTTTCATTAAATAACTGCAGTCTCGTGTTATCCTGATTTAACACAGTTAAAAGCTTCTATTTACCATTAAAGTCTGCAGAAACTATTTCAACGATTTCTACGTTGTAACGCTTGTGATCGTCGTAACATAGCTTCTTTGTACACAAGGAAATCATTTCTTTCGAATGACCAAAGGGTCTGAAACACTTGACGGTACAGAACTCATAAATTACTTTGGCAAAAGCTTCTTCATTAGAACACTCTTCTGACGGCCCAATGGTCACCTCATCTCCAACCCTCTGGACTCCATTTCAAAGTCGATTCTCGGGAAGATTTTTGAACATGAACAAAAACCACCGAAAGGGGAAGAGAAAGACTCGCTTTTTTCAGATTTTGAAAGAATTTCGTAATTGTAGTGGTAATTATATTTTACCTATAGTAGAAAAAAAATAGTTTTCTTCTAAAAAAATATAAATAACTTTTTTTTAATTCGTTTTTTAAAAGCAATTCTAAAGAAAAATGTCGCTTGACTTTTAAGATTCACATTTATACAGTTGAAAATTAATCACGATAAGAACAAGCATCCCATCTAAAAAAAATGAATATCTGTATTAATTACAAACGTATTTCCTGCTGCACATTTTTTTATGCTTCGGAGGTAGTAAATCCTTTCTCAACTAGCAGTTCAAATGTCACATTCTGAGAAGTTAACACAGCAACACTTGCTTAATATGCATTTCTTATATTCTCAGAGACATGTCTGAGGTTGATACATCTTTAGATACTTCCTCTGTTTGAATGAATTAATAAGAAAAATATATCTAAGTACTATCTTTTTTAAATAGAATAAAAAGTTGTATTTGAAATAGTTTTAACTAAGCAGCGGCAAATGGAAATTAAATTCGATGGTGAGAAAAAGAATAACTTCCGAAATATTTCAAGTGAGGATGGAAAAAAAAAATCCTTCACAGTTGATTTGAATCGCAATTGAATTTTTCTTTTTAGAGGTCAATTCAGTACAAATTTTAACTGCGTGAAATTTGGGGTTTTTTTTTTCTTTTCACCCTTCTCTCTTTTCGTCATTTCTTAATATTCATTTCATATAATGTAATTTGGATATGTGCAAAAAACTGATGCAAAAATCAAACGGAAAATAAAAACAATTCCTGAATAATATGTATTGTCATAACTTATGTAACATTTTCTGAAAGTATAACAAAAAAGGATGATGATTACGAGTAAATTGGTACTGTCTTAGAAGTCCTCTCAAAATATTCCACAAAATAAATCGAACTCTTTAAATTATTATGGGAAATAGAACGATGTCCTATTATTTTTGAAAAATTAAAATCTATATTTGAGGACGTAGTATTCTCTGAAAAGCAGATTGCATAAAAAAAATTTTTTTTTCGTACTCCAGGTTTGAATAGGTGCAAACAGCAATTGGATTTTACGGAATGAAAATGTATATCATTCACTTTCCTTCGAAATTTAAAAAGGGGAAGGACAAATCAACGTTTTCCTACTGCGATGAAATGAGCAAAACGCAGAAAAAAATACCCAATAATAAATAAATCGTAATTACATGTATTAATTCGAAAAAATATTATTACCTACCAGCAATTCACACAGTTGCATCAAAATACGAGGAAAAAATTCACAGCACTTTTCCGTAGAAGCACTTAAAAATTCAAATAACAAGGTTAAGACGATCGTAGAAACGTTTGTTCGCAACAACAATTAATCATGAAGAAAGGTTAAATTCTTTTTCCACCTTTGTTACTAAACTACAAATATCTTAAGACGATTTTCTTTCATAATAATTAATATTACTGAGTAAATTAAATAAAATTAATCTTCAGCAGAAAGAGAGTGAAATGGACATGACAGGAAATATTAAACTACAGGAAAATAATTAAAAAATCCGAATAACTTCTTCATCTTTTAAAAAATTTTTTTGTTTTACTAAATTCTATTAAAAAAATTAATATTATGCGCTGAAAAGAATCGATGTTGTTAATCGTAATCGTTCCTTATATGATCGAGTATCCAAACATTCAAAATCGTCTGCACTTTTTATAAACAAACATTTGTGGTCCAAGTATTATTCAGATTAAAATTCGCTAGCAAAGAAACACACATTTATTTGGTTTTTTATAAAGAGAAAATTGTACAAGGAAGAAATTTCCGAAATAGTGTAAGGACAGGGGGAAAAATTAAATATGTGATACGGAAAACGAATTATTTCTGCTGCTTAGCAAGTAGACACAAGGAAGAAATACATTTTCATAATCATTCTGTCAGTTCCAAAATAAAAATTAAGAAATTCCTTAAAAACAGTGTTAAGAAGACAACTTTGTATTCACTGACACATAGTATATTTTAGATTTAATTAGATTAAAAGGTTTAGGAGAATGAGCTTTTGAAATTTCCCCAAACGCATGCATTATATATTATATAATTCAAGGTATTTTTATTTTAGTATTGTATGATTGTAAAGCTGTTAAAAAAGCATACCTTTCTCCATGACATTTTAATTATTCCAAAAAACTGATGTTTTTTCTTTCTTTTTGATCGCATTAAGAAGTATACACAAGAAAAGCTTAAGAGGTCCATCGATCGAAAAGAAAAACGTGGAACAATGCTAGTTAAGAATCTTTCCCTTAGAAGATACAATTCGGAATAAAATTCGGTATTCGGTTTGTGGTCCGGATAAATTAAATAACAATAAAACAAATATCAAGAAATCGCTTACACAAGTCATTGCTTAATCTGGTTTCTTCAACACACACAAATCGAAGGAAAATATATTTTTTCTAGAAAATTTTTTCATTGCAATTGTTTTATTTATTTATTTATCGTCATCTGGTTTTTATGTGAAATGAGAAAATATGCAATGAGGGAAAGCGGCCTGTGGTTTTAGCAACCCAACCAATAGTATTGAAACAGAAATTTTGAATAAATCCGAACAACTAGTAAAATTGAATGAATTTAATAAAGTGTGGATTATATACACATACATATTTATATTCTAAATGTTTTCATATCCAGTAATGAATTTCTTTTGAAAAACTAACTTGCATAAATTAGCTGTTCCTAACTTTTGGAAACCATCTTATAAATCACTTTCCATCTAATCTAGCACATTTCGCTTGGTATAATTGAATACACAAGATATCAATCCGAAATGTTAAAATAACCTTTTAAATATTTATATGCTTTATGAAACATTGTGTAAGGAATTAATATTTAACAGGTTAGCACAAATTTTACAATGTCGAAAGATTCATTGGATTTGAAACGGTCGTTGGAAATTTAAGGTACACCCATTGATTATATTCAGGAGCTCACAAAAACTATCAGATATTTGCAGATGTATAATATAATACATAAGCAAGTTCTTTGCATGAAACACGATTTAAAAATATTTTCCAGAAATATAAAAATAATCAACTCTAAAAGCGCGAAATATTTTAGTAAACGAGAATTTTTAAAATCATTAGAAGAAATCGAGTAACACTATTCTAAGATTTCAACATACAACACTGTTCGATGGCCCAGTTGCGGTCACGTTCTAAATTGATTTCTCAGCTTATTAGGCGAAATAAAGATCTTTTTTTAATTGAAAAAAACAATAGCTTTGATGAGTTTTTACAAACCGATTGGTTAATTCGAATTCATGTTTCTTTACGACCATTCAGCATTGAAATGAAAATAATTAAAAACCTTTTAGAAAATGGTGTCATTGTATTACTAATGCATGAAAACATTGAAGAAATATTTATGACGAACTTGACATTTTTCATTCGAGATTTGGAAATGAAAGCCGTGAAATAGTTTTCTCAACAACAAAATTTTTTCCAAAACTCGGTAACTTTTTCAAGTATAACACATATTTGTTATTTTCTTCGATTCTTTTTATTAACACTGAACCTTAAAGTTGCGTTACGGCTATTGGCAACGGATCTCGTAATTTGAACCTTGGTCAAGTGACACCTGAGCTAGAACCTTACTCTACCCATACCTTTCATTAGGTTTATAAACGAAGAATTTTTCATAATATTTGTGTTTTTCTTTATTCATCGCTCATTCAGATACTGAGTTCAAGGTGTCATCTGGCACAGTAATTCATGTAGTAAGTAATTAAAATTTTTCTAGAAGACGATCTTTATTTATTGCTTTTTATTTGCAAAACAAGAAGGAAATGTAATTTGTTTTAGAGCGTTTCAAAAAACAAAAAAGTACACAATCGTATTTTCTTTGATTGACAAATTTTCAAAACATCGGTACCTATTTTACTCCCCCTCCCCCGTCTTATAGAATGAGCTAATGATCCACGAATTGACATTGAAAATAATGAGCAAATTCGGTTCCTTTTTCAAAAAGATTCGCCAGTTCTGGTTATAGAAGATGAAATGTACCCCATGTTTTACAGCACAGACAAACTTAAGATATGTTAAACCAAACCAACAACCTTTTTACCTCCCAGTGACTTGTGTTTTGTATTCAGTTTAAAGATTTCACACATTGAAGAAGTATACATATTATGGTTATATAGAAGTCAGTGTTTGATAAGGAAAATCATCTCTCTTGTAGCTTTATACATCCTTAATAACATGGATATGAAGAAAATATTTGTACATTACCCGAATTTAAACAATTTGTTCATTGTCCCGCGGCGTTTTAAAGAAGTCCTGATTTTTAGGAAGAATGCATGGCAAGCATGGGAACGGTGGGAGACAGAAAGGGAATATACGGTTTTCGGCGGCTATGTGGTTATTTCACCAAGACATGGGTTTTATATTAGTTTTGTTAATTTTATGATGTTAAACTTTAATAAATTAAACTAAACTCAGTGGCACAACACCCCATTGAGGTCCAAGTTTTCTGTGCCCATCTCAGTTTTCGCGATCTTGGACACTGAAATGCATTAGCAGATGTTCTGGTCAGGTGGTCAGTTTGAGGCGAAACCTCCAGTACTCGGTTTCCAAGCAAGCTTGGTACTCATTTATCAACCCACTGAAGGGATGAAGTTTTCCTTCAAGAAGAAAAAATTGTTGAGTACTGACTATCGAGAACTGTTCATTAAAATTGGCAACATCGGTCCATTGTTAGGCTTTGACCACCATTTTTTGGATTTAATGAACAATGGCGTTTTTTTGGCATTGGTAACGACGAAAAAATTTTGTAACTGTCTCTCAGGCGACATTACAATGATATTGAGTATTTTTTTCGGGGGGGGGGGGGTTAAAGCAACAACTTAACTGGAATGATGTGCAAAATTCATTCAATTAATTCCTCAAAATTTCCCGTACATAAATGTTTCCGAAAATGATTTTTAATGGAATGTCATTATTAAAAAAATTATTGATAAGGAACAGGCGAAATCTTGGGCGTCAGAAAAAACCATAATAGAGAACAAATGGTTAGTTTTGTTTGTTACATTCATTTGAGACAAATCATTCTCCATACAATGATGCTTTAGAAGTTTTGGAATACAATTAGCCTTTACTAGGAATTATTACTACGACTGAACTCGTTTTTTCTACCGTAATTGAAGTGTGGACATCAGAAAAGTCTCAACTAAGCCATTTTATGTTTGAAATGTAATTTAACAAACTCTTCTGAAAAATTCCATGACCTTTTAAACGACGACAGCAATCCACTAAAAAATTTCACTTAAATGAGAAATATACCAAGGAATAAAAATAATACTATAGTATTGTATTATATATATTTCATTCTTTGTACAGTAACTATATGTAACTTTTTAATGTATTATAACTGTAAATTGTACTTACGTTTAAATTTTAAAAAATATATATTACCATAAAATTTATGCGTTTTATGAAAATTTTTGTTACTCTATAAGGACCAAACTTTTAATCAAGAACCCCTCCCCCGTGGTTCAGTGGTGTCCCGTTTTACTATTGCTAACATCTGGTTACCTTATCTTATAAGCAATAAGAGTATTCCTTTTTTAACCCTCACCACATTTAACCTAAATAATAAGGAAATGGCAATTTAAAAAATTATTTGGGGAGGGGAAAGTTAATTTTTTCCCCTTCGAACTCAATGAACATTCGATTTCAGTACAAACTTTTTATGGAAGCTTAACTCCATTATAAGGATCCTGATTTGAGGACGTGAACCTGTGAATGTGTGTTTTTACTTCAAATTGTTTTCCATTAATTTAAGAAGAAAAAAAGGAATTTTGATAAAAAAAAAATTATTATTATTTTGAAAATATTGTTCTTTTACAAATGCCTTACCTAGACTGTAATTCAATCAATCTTCTGAGATCCACTGCTTCTGAGTAAGGTATAAATAAATTGCCAACATATTAACCCGCGTCACAAATCGATACCAAGTTTATATTTACTGCCAACCTCTTACATTATAGGTGTCTCAAAACACTCATTACTTTTGTCTCTATTTATTTCCCTTGTGAGTGAAATGTAGCTGTTGAATTAAAAACAAACAATCTTTTTTTTTTCTATATCGAATCTATTTCACCCACAGATATGATGAAATCCTAATGATGAGAGGTTAAAGCTCGAGAGAGCTAGGGACTCTGGTCATCTCCCCCCCCCACCACCACTATCCAAAGTATTTTATTTAATAATTGTTACTCTTTCTCCCGTCCAAATTAGTTTGTTTTGTCTCCGATTTCTGAATTCTATCGTTTTGATTTAGCAGTAACATCATATCTCGGACGCAGACACATTTAGTACAGCTACATGACTGGATCTAGAGAAACTGTTCAGTAAATGTATAGTCTAAAAGAGATTTTTTTTGTCCATAGAAAATCAATTGCCAAAATACAAACTGTCTGCTCAGAAGTATATTATTTTAATTCTTTTTTTACGCCATAAGAGTGATTTAAAATTCCGTTGGCTACTTTTAACAGTCAAATAAAAGAGAAAAAAAAGAACGTATTCAGCAATATTTTGTTCTTCTTTTATTAGAGAACTAATAATAAAAAAAAATTGGCAGTTATAGAGACTGCCGATAGAAGTGAAAACTTAGAACTTTTAGTATTTAAATTTGAAATATCATAATGTTTGAATTGAAATGATCAACATCAATCTGGTTTTCACATCTATTGACACTCCGAGCAACAACTAAATGCATGTTTATATGGTTTTTTATTATTCAAATATATTACGGGCTGTACAAGATTATGACAAAATATAAATACAACTTAATTGAAATAACAATTAATATACAATCATATTATTTATGGATAGTATTTGTATTTACTTAAATTTCAACGTTCTTGATTTTTAACATTATTTTAATTGTTTGCATCATTACCATCATTAATTTCAACAATACTTAGACTTCTTGTACTTTCAATTATTTCATTTCGTTCTAAAAATAAGATACAATAGGGGCTTATGGTAACTAAAGTAAGAAAGGAAAATGTTTGATTCAGATTTATCTAAGTAACGCGTAAAAACCACATCGATCGTTGTTTTATATTTTGTAGTACTGAGTTTTCAATCATTGGACATATTTGAATTAAGTGTTTCATTTACAAATTCAATTAGTGGTAGATTTATATCATCTGCAAAGTTAATATTGAAGTCTCCACTTAAAATCATCGGTACATTATGATATTTTTCGCCAAATCTTTTTCGAGTATTTCAAAACCTTCTTTTGTATAAATCATCATATTTCCGAATAAAAATTGTTGTATCTGCGTCATAGATTTTTCAGGTGAAATATAAACGGCAGCCACACATTAATATATATTTCCCATTCTCGGAATCGCAACGAGCAATGCACAGTATATACACATTGAACTTTTCACTAAATCCATTGAATTTCACTTATAAGATATACACAGCACTATACGTCAGCTGTATAGCTACAGATATACTGCTATAAGCATTTCGGTGACGCGAACGCACAAGATTTCACCCATTCAAAAAGTGTCTTAAGGCGAACAGCACACTGCGCGTGCGCCAGTCAGAGCATGTCGGTGACGCGAACCCATAAGATTTTCCCCTACCAAAAAGTGCCCAACGCCGCTAAAGAAGTTTTCACTTCAAAAATTACATTGCTAATTAACATATCGTACTAATCAAGACAATTTTGTTAGAATATAAAAATAAAACTTTTCGTATGTAGCTTTAAATGGGTTGTACGTGTCGAAAAAATCATTTAGTAGGTTGCTAATTTTTTAATACTATTTCACCAAAATAGACCACCTGTTTTTTCCCCATATGGCTACTTAGCAATGAATCCAAATGAAATGGTTTTAGATATACGGAATGCCACATAATAACGCTTCCGGAACTAATCAGCCTCACAAAAATAAATCTTAAATTATTTTCTCCAAAGAAACATGTACACGAAATGAAACTAGTTCTTATTTTTTCTACTCCATCCAAATGTTATCTGCACCAAAAGAAAAGCGCAACTTCATTTTTCACGTTGCATATTTTTCTCAGAAAATATGGACAGGTATTCTGGTGTGGAAGTGATAACAACTTTGTAAGACTGGGAGTGATCTCTCTTTCCAAGAATTTCAGCCATTGCTCTGTTTTTTAAATGGATGAATTTTCAATGAATTCTTTCTTTCCTTTCTGTTTGACTTAAAAACGGATTGGGGAAGTTCAAATATGCAAAATCCTTACAAGAAAATACATTTTAAATTTGATTTTTAATATGCTCATTCATAAACTCATTAAATTATTTTTTTTTTATTAATTGGTGCATCGTAGAAAAAAAAAGAAAAATATTTTTCTTCCTTGCTCATGTTTGATGGATTTTTGAAAATTTTTTACAGTTTAAGAAAGTAACGCTCTGGTTTGTAAACATCGTCCCTCGTAGAACAAATATAAAATAATAAAATACTAAAACACTAATTGTAAAATTATGATGATGATTAATTTGAAATTTGTATTTGCTTGAAAATAATTAAGAATTTGCTTTAATATTTTGGTCAATTGTCAATATTAGCAGCTTTCACATCGCTGTCATTTTTTTCTTGTGTTATATAAGCAAATATAATAAACTCTTTGCATTTTTCTGTGCTTCCACCCCGTATAGTTGATTTAAAAATAAGATACGATATTCGTGTCTTTAAAAATAAATTAAGGCGTTTATTTACAGTTAGCTGTTTAATTTGACATTTATCGTGAGCTGTAAACACACTACGCTTTAATCAGAATCTGAGTCGAAAATGGATAAAATAATTGGGATTTATTTCGAATGTGAATGTTTTATCTTTTCCCTTGAGCAATAAGATGGTTTTAAGTCTAGTGGCTGAGTGGTCCCGGGTTCAAATCGCGGAGGTTTCGTGTCAGACTGACCATCTGACCGGAACATCTGCTCATGTATCTCAACGCGAAAGGTCACGAAAACTGTTGGGCACAATAGGCTTTGGCCCTCTTGGACTGTTACAGCACTGAGTTTAATAACATGGTTTAAATACTCCAAAGAAAACATCACCTCAAAAACAAAAGATATCTAAAGCAACACTATGGATCTAAATAAAAATAATAATTTAGACATATTGTGTTGTGTTAGATACGCTTTTGTTTTTGAAGTGCTGTTTTCTTTGGAGTATTTAAACCATGTTATTTAAAAAAATAAAGTACAAATAAAATATTATTTCTGGGAAAAAAATTATGCAGAAAGAAGAGTTTTTATGAGTAATCATTTTGAAAAGTAAATAAGTAGTAAAAGTAATTTTTTTTTAATGTTCTACATTATTGCTCCTAATTTTTACACATTTATTGTTCCTTTTTTCTAGCTAATGTGAAAGGCATTATTTTTATTTACATTTTTAAGTAGTTATTCATATTTTAACATGTTTTTAAAAGCTTTTATCGATATATAAATAAGGTATTTTTAATCGATTCTCTCTAAAATATCCAAGATTAATGACCATTTATTTTTGTTTTATTTTCATCTTTGGGTAATAAAGCTAATGCGGAAACAAAAGTGCAGGTTTTTCTAGTCTATATACAGGGAATAAATAAAAAATGCACTACTTTAAGGCAATTTAAAAGCTGCTTAAAAAGATTCTTTCCAAAAGAAAAACAGTAAGAAACACATTGATTCAATTTATAGAAATATTAAAAAAAATGCTTCTTGTTAAGACTATTTTAAATAGTTCCATGTAAATAAAAAAAATATTCAATATTTTTAAGAAAATTAGATAAAACCAAGACCAAACGATAATTTAAACTTAGGCCGAAAACTAAAAAATCAACACTTTTCTCTCTTTAAATCCATGCGATGTGAATACAACGACAAGAAACCACATTAATTTTATACGAATGAAGAATAAATTTTAAAAAAAACGTAATCATAAGAACAAACTTGAATGTACATTACAGGAAAAAGTAAACTACAGAGAAAAAAGAAATGTTTTATTCTTTTTACCATAATCGATTCTCAAAATTCCATTGGAAAACAAATTAAAACGAGCTAAACGAATCGATGATGTTTCTAATCATTTAAAACGGACGGGAATTTAAAATATTTCAAAAACGTCTGCTCTTTATTTTTTAAATGAGTATTTGTAATATACTTATAATTTAAAATTCTAAATTATTAATTCAAAGGAATGAAAAAATTATGTGGATTAAATTAAGATAAAAGGACATTTCCGACGATTTGCTTTTTATTTGACGTAATAAACCCATACGAATATCCTATCCGGTTTAAAATATTCGTAACTAAAATTCATTACATAATTTTTAATTCATATTTGAAATTGCCGTATATATTGCGTATAATTCATTCACATTTCCATGTTCATCATTTAGTAGAGGGATAAGCAAATTTTTTTTCATGAAAAGGCCCGAAGGAAAAAAAAAATTGTGGCGGACCAAAATCATTTAATGTAAAACGTAAAAAGATTTAAAAAATATAAATTTTGAAAATTATATAATATTAATTCAATGAATAGAGCCGTAATTCCGCATTCTAGTTGTTGTTGTTTTTTTAAAAAAATTTTCAACTTTAAATATGCATGCATATTTTAAGAAAATTTGATGCACATTTATTTGAGCAAGCTCTATTTTTGAGCATGGGAAATATTTTTAATTAAGTAATATGTACATATTTTTACAGCTGAATTGTGGTCTATGCAAAAATTTTTTGTTCCAGTTTCTGCATTGTTCTCAAATATTTATAAATGGAATTTAATTTAAAATGAATTTTTTCCCTAACATTGAAATTGTGAAAGCATCTATGTTTTTATTTCAATTTCCAAGAAAGCTTTGGTAAAACATCCAGGTGGACATGGTTTGCTCATCAGTAGTCAAGCCAACAGAGTGATTTTGTGATAAATTATCGATAAATCTTTAAAATCGGTATAAAATGATTTACTCTTTTCCACGCGCGTATTTAAAAAGAACATTAAGTTTCAATTGAAGTATTTCATGCCATATTCTAGTAGAAACGCAAAAAACAAGAAAATAGGAACTTCTTAACAGTATGATATTGAAACATTTCTACACTTATGTTGATTATTTTCTGAAATTGAATTAAATGTTGCGTTTAAAATTGACTCCAGACTATACATTCCGAATTGAAAAATGTAGTTGATGCCTTTTTATTTACTTATTTGAGAAAAGAAACAAATTAATAACCAATATGTTACGATTTCGGAATCGCTAATCAAACCATTGTAAGTAGGTCACTTGCGCTTTTCAAATACAAAAAATCTCATTGGGGAAAGGAAACTTTACTCGGAAATGTAAATCTGCCTGTTTTAATTATTATTATTACTTCTGGAAAGTTTTTTTCCCGATAAGCAGTTTCAATAAAATATTAATTTCAATTAAAAAAAATCGCAGGAAATTTTTTTTTCTATGTATAATAAAACTTACAGAAATCCAAATGAATTCAATGTAAAACCATATAAAATAATCTGAGTTTCAGAGTCAGGAAACAAAATTAATTTTTTTTCTTTTTCTATCGAGTTTTTAGCTCGTGTCACAAACTAGCAAAATTCATATACTGCCAGGCTTGTATGAACTGAATCATGGTATTCCTTTTTTAGCATTGAAGAAAGGTATTTTTTTAATTACCACAATAATTTTAAAATAAAATGTAAGAAATTCACTAAAAAGTAATTTCGAAAGGTAACGTCTGGGTTCTCGCTCTTTATTAAGTTAAAAATAACCTGGTACACACACATTTTAAAATGTAGATTGAAAGTCAAATTAAATTTTTTAAAAAATACTGTACAAATTTGAATGAAAATCACTGAAATACAGTTTAAGTTTGCGAAAAGTATCACTCCTAATTATGTAATCAGGAGATAACACACAATTCAATACACATTGAGATAATAATTAATAAGAATGACATAAAAAAACTTTGAAATATTTTTGTATGTGCCTGTAATACTGATGGCGTACATTTTTGGTTAATTCGTGAAAATAGGTGATGCATAATTCGAAAGCTATACCAAAAGCAACTGAAATCTTTTAAAGAATCAGAAGAAAAGAATAAGCACGAATATGAAATTAAACTGTAACAAGTTTCAAGAGCTAAAAACACGTTTTGATTTAAAGGATTCAATAAAACAAATGAAAAACTATACTCAATAACTAATTATTGTATAAATATAAAACTCTGTTTACATTTCATGCATCCAAAAAAATTTAGTTTTAGTTCTGGATTTCCAAGTAGTGTACAGAGGGATTTATTATTGACCATACCATATTGCAATCTCCTCCAGAAGATAATTTCAGATTGTTCCTTAATTTCTAAACATTTGTACTAAGTATAATTGCGTTAAGCAAAAACGATAGAGTTCATTTGCTTAGAATTAGGGAACGCTAGCTATTCGGAAGTAACTTCCAATGAATGAGAATCTTAAACAAATACTTGACCCCCCCCCCTTCTATATCAATAAAGTCTCAAATTGTGCATGATTTTTTAAAAGTTTTCGCTTCTTAGAAGATCATTTGGAATCGAGGTCCAACCTTACGGATGGCTAAGATGGAAATATTCTGCTATTGTCACAGCGACTGGCTTCTTCGCACCATTTTCCACGTGGGTCGAGAATTTCGTTTCGAAGCTAACAAATCACACTTTGTGTTCCATAGAATTTAAAATAAAATAAGCGCAATATAGGGATTTAAGTGTTCCCCAGAATAAAATGAACTAAAATGGTTTTCTTTCCGCCAAATACTAGCATAATCTCATTGCAGAAATAATTTTACCAACAAAAATTATATCGGCCACACATATTTATAACCCCTTCATCTAACTGTTTTTCAGATAACAGCATTCTTCCCCCCCCCCTCCACAAAATCACTCAGAAATATTTTTCTTCTAACCCAGCGAATCTCCTCTCGATTACTGAATCGTTAGCTGCATTTTCTCGCGCAGTTTTCAATTTCCACAATACGGAAAATTCAAAGAGTCTAATATTTCTCAAACGAAGGGTAAAGCGTTTTCAAACGAGAAATTATGTTAAGCATTTATTTAAGCCGCCTTGCTAACGTATGACCAGAAAATATGCCTATGGCTATTGTGTATAAAAAATTTTAAAAAATATTTGCCCTGTCACATAATGGAAAACAACAAGTCAGATCCTAAAAGTGGCTTGTTTCCGTCATGAGGAAGGAGTGAGCGAGGGAGGGCACTGGAATTTATGGGCGAACAAAACTGAGTGACATTGTTTCATACATGATGCAGACTTGAATGTTTACGCACGGGTGGAGTTCCCTGCTATGTAGAGGGGTTGGACGTTACATTGTTTGAGGCTCAAAGTTCTCCTGTTGGTGGGGTGTGGAATGTTGAAGAGTGAAGTACTAGCTCAGGTGCCCTGCTCATCACTTGGCCGACGATCTAAAAGATAACATCCGTCATCCATAGCCCTCTCATTGCTTTAGAATGCGATGTTGATAAAAAAATTCAAATCAAGTCATCATTCATGGAAAGAAAGCAAATTGGGCAAATCTAACCGATCGTGACACTACTCCAGGCACGTCTAAAAAAAGTACACTAACGATGATCTTTCTTTCTGAACCAAGATCCTGACCAGTTATTTTGACAGACGCTGGCATTCTTTTAATATAAGAAAGACCACCAAAATCATTGAAAAATTCAATATGGTGACACGGGTCGAAGATTTAACGGATATTACTGCAACAAAATTTTTTTAAATGTTTAAGAACAGAGAAAAGAACATATAACCTCAAAAAACCATATTTAAAGCCCAAGAGACAGACTTACGAATTGAAATCCACAAGCGATCTATGTGGTAGCCACTCTTGAATTGACTCATTAACAAGAAGGCAAAGGTATGTTTAGGAGTCTGTAAGTTTTTTTATTCACCGAATTTTTGACGGGTTACTTTATTATAAAATACATAAAGGGGTTAACTTTAAATCCATTTGTGCCATTCTTAAGGGATGCAATTCGTAGGGAAAGCCGAACTGAGGTTACGAAACAGTCTTATGGTATGAAAAAGAAGGAATTTCTGATGTTTTATTTAGTGTTTACTAGCTGAAATGCCCGTTCTTCGCACGGGTTAAGTCTTAAAAACATAAATTCATCTTTTTTTGCAATTATAATATTTTTAGTGAGGATAAACCCTGTATGAAAAAAGTAGTAAAACCAAAAATTAAAAATATTTTTTTCAAATGAATGTTCTCACTATAAATAATTTTAAACAAATTGCAATTTTGCCTCAAAGTAAATAATAATTTAACAAAAACAAATATTTCAATGTAAGAGAGAAAATTAGCAAGTTGAAGAGTAAATTGATATGAATGAATGCAAATATAAATAAAAATTATTAAAGAAAAAGTGATAGCAGTTGTAAGTTTCTGCTATGGGAACTATGGGTGAAACAACCTGCAATAGATGAACCGAAAGAAAAAATTAATGATGATAAACTGATTCACTAAATGCTATCATAAATAAAAAATATTAGGAAGCCTTCAACTGAAAAAAAAATTAAATTAGCATTGCACCCATATCTCATATAATACTATCTAACAACTCTGCAATACATCTAATATAGAGTACTAGCTGTTACCCGCCCGCTTCGCTGGGTATTTCATGATGTTTTATAAATTTTTACTGCTTTATATATATGTATAAATTATTGATATCTAAGTCCTAGCATTAAGAATTCGATTGAATTGAAAAATATACTTATACCTGTAACTGTCACCTGTTGATAAAAAAAAGGGCAGAACTCATCTAATTTGTGTTTTCTAAAAATCTCTAAAGTTGAAGCATAGAATGATGTTTGCTCTTTCGTAACTCAAAAACCAAGTGGATTCCCGCAAAACCAATTTTCGGTGGATATCTACTCCGTAAATTGAACATGCAAGCCAAATTTCAAGTCTAAATCTAACAGAAAAAAGCAAAAGTTTTACTATAAATATCCCCGTAATCCCGTTGAGAGCCGTTTTCCAAAATTACCGCTCTTAGCAGATTTCAATTCAACAAAAGAAAAATGCAAACCAAATTTCATTATTATAGTCCTTGTAGCTCGAAAAAAGTAATTTTTTTTGTCAATACGTCCCAGTAACCCCCTGCAACCCCCCAGAACTTGATTTGCTTAAAATTTATTCTTAGTGGATCCCTATTCAACAAAAGAAACATGCTT
This sequence comes from Trichonephila clavata, assembly GCA_019973975.1. NCBI lineage: Eukaryota > Metazoa > Arthropoda > Arachnida > Araneae > Nephilidae > Trichonephila > Trichonephila clavata. The sequence continues at coordinate 16,663 of BMAO01032196.1, read as the reverse complement.
AACAAATTTCAAGTATATGGGTCTAACAATTAAAAACAGGAATTTTTTTCTGTAACTCCTCTTGACTCCTCGCAAACATCTTTGGGGTCAATTTTCATTTTTCTCTTTGTTAGAGGAACTCTGTTTCATGAAAGGAACATGCCTACCAATTTTCAAGCAGGATGATCAAGTAGTTTAAAAATGGAAATATTTATCGATTACGCCTCTTAATCTCCCGAAATTAAACTTAGTAGTTGATATTCGCTAAACCCATTTTGTAGCGGTTCTCTACTTTACGAAAGGAATCTGCTTATCAAATTTCAAGACTGTACGTCGAACAGTTTAAAAATGGGGATAATTGTCTATAACGTCACTTGAGCCCCCGCAACGACACTTCTGGGTCTGTTTTCACAAAACCCATTTTGTAGGGGAATTGCACTCTATGAAAGGAATCTGCTTAGCAAAATTTGAAGACTGTGCGTCCAATTAATTAAAAATGCAAAAAAATTATCAATAACGCCCCTTGAACTCCCGCAACACCAACCTAGGGGTCGATTTTCACAAAACACATTTTGCAGTGTATTTCTATCCTATGAGAGGAATCTGCTAACCAAATTTCAAGAGTGTGAGTCTAATAGTTTAAAAAAAGAAATAATTATTTATATATGCCCTTAACCCCCCGCAACACCCCTTGGGGGTCAATTTTCTCCAAACCCGTTTTGTAGCAGATATTTACTCCATGAAAGAAACATTCCTACCAATTTTCAAGCAGGTAGGTCAAATAGTTTAAAAACGAAAATATTTATCTCTAACGCCACTTATTCCCCTGCAACGCCACTTAGAGGTCTGTTTTCACAAAACCTTCTTATAGCTAATCTCTACTCTATGAAAGAAATCTCTTTATCAAATATAAAGACTGTGCGTCTAATAGTTTAAAAATGGAAATAATTATCTATAACGCCCCTTAAGTCCCTTGGGGGCAATTTTCACGAAACCCATATTTAGCGTATCTCTACCGTATGAGAGGAATCTGCTTACTAAGTTTCAAGACTGTACGTCTAATAACTTAAAAATAGGAATTTATAACGCCCCTTAAACACCCCGCCCCCGCAACACCCCTTGGGGGTCAATTTTCCCAAAACCCATTTTGTAGCGGATATTTACTCCAGGAAAGAAACTTACCTACCAATTTTCAAGCAGGTAGGTGAAGTAGTTTAAAAACGGATATATTTATCTATTACGCCCCTTAATCCCCCGCAACGCCACTTAGAAGTCTCTTTTCACAAAACCCGTTTTGTAGCTGATCATTATTCTACGAAAGGAATCTATATATCAAATTTAAAGACAGTGCGTCAAATAGTTTAAAAATGGAAATAATTATCTATAACGCCGCCTAAGCCCCTGCAACGCCACTTGGGGGTCGATTTTCAGCCAACTCATTTTGTAGCGGATCTCTACTCTCTGAAAGGAATCCGCTTACCCAATTTCAAGATTGTACATCAAGTAGTTTAAACATGGAAACAATTATTATTAAAGCCCCCGTAACGCCCCTTGCGTTTCGAATTTCGGAAAATCCTTTCTTAGCTGATGTTAGCTGACTTAGCATTTTCTTTCTGGAAAGCAAAATATTCTCTACATTGAACAAAATATTCAATATGCTGATGAAGGAATTATTATTAGGAAGGATGAATATTTATCTTCAACAACAGAAAATGGCATCGATATGTAAAGCATACAACATTTATATGTAAAAAATGTCTACAATGCATGTGTATATATACAATCTGCATATGAACAGATTTGTCAGAAGGAAAATTACTTTGATGAGCATTTAATCGCATCTATAGTTTCCGTGTTCATCCATAATTTTTCTAACAGATGTTTTTTGTTTTTGTTTTTTTTTTTTTTGGGGAAGAAATGGACATGACAAAAAAAAAATTCTGTTGAGAAGTGAAGGTGTAGTTTCATTGATTGTAAAAAAAACCCTTTGATATTTGTGTCATGAATAGGTAATCATGATCGAAGATTCTGTTTACAAAAGGCCTCACAAATTTTTATTAGGCTGAAAAATAGACTTTTTGAGTCTTTGTATCACATAATTACTGTACCAACAATGATACGCAAGAAAAGGATAGTTCAGAAAAAATAAAACTGTGACAACATTATTAAAACAGAAAAAGTAAGCCTTAATTTTGATAAAATTGCCATAAAGTTTCGAACAATAAAAAAACACACAGCAGAAAATCTTAAATATTTAAAATTGAAATAAAAGAAACAAATAAATATAAAAGTAACCTTACATATGGTATAGAAATTATAATATTAATTCAAACCAAAAGCTACTTTAAATAAATAAAGATTTGATGAAACTACCATAAGCAAAATCTTATACGTGCATATAAATTCTAACTAAAATCACAATATTGACAATCTCAATTAGTTTGAATTGAGTGTCATTTTCTTGAGTTGCATTTTTCTACTTTTTTTGTTACAATGAAAAAACATGGAATCTGCCAATAAAGGAAATTGGTACTTATGTATTGGCGTCATTGCAGCAAAATTTGCACCACGATATCAAAATAACAGATTCTTATATGGGAAAAAATCAAATTTTGGTGAAAAAAGAGCCATTTTGACTGTAGTGACTAATACATTAGTATCAGGAAAAACAGTACCCTTTTTTAACAGAATTAAATGTAGGAACTTAAGATTTTACTGACGAATGCCACTGTTCAAAATTACTCGCCAAGTTGGCAACGCTGATTTCACATGTGTTGTACGCATTAAATTGGCAACCATGTGTTTTGTTTCATGTAATGCCTCTAATAGGTTGCAATAATATGTAAGAACTGAAATATCATAGGAAGATTTTTTGGTACTTATGTATTATTGCAACAATTGCCAACTCTATTAATAACTCAAGTTGACAACAGCAATAATTTCCTATGTGTTGTCCGCACTGAATTGGCAACCATGTGCTTCGTTTCATATAATGCCATCATAGGAAAATAGGTGGCGATAATACATAAATACTTATTTTTTTTGACCAAATGGTCATGCTGACTTAGTTTCACGCTATACATAGCCTAAATATAACCGCAGATAGATAGCATCACTAATTTCAGTTTAACAAAAAGAAAACCTCATACATAAATAAAATTTATATTAGCCTTTGTATTCTTACACATTAGCATCACCACAACCAAATTGGCAGAAAGCAAATCACGCTATATCCACCAAAATCTGACTAATTTTTTTAAGACTGTATTCTGATAGGAAGATTCATCAGTCTTCCAGATAAACATGTTATATATTTTTTCAATAACTAAATTAGTTTAATATACATTGTTTTACCTTATTTTTGGTATGATTATTCCGAACCTTTTCTGGGTTTAGATTTAATTCTGTCATTTCTTTTCAACTTAAAAATTTGATTTATTTTGCATGTAGTCAATTGTAATACCTATTTTGATTTAAGGCTGTGTCAGGTTTATTATTCTATTTTCATTTTGACCTTTATATGTATACATATGACCTTTATGACCTTTATATGTATATGTTTTTGTACTGTTTCTGGTTTTAGATTTTATATAGTCATTTTTTCCCAGCTTAAGAATTTCTGATGACTCAAGTGTTGCTTTCAAAAATTTCGATTCAATATAAGAAGAAACAAACACATAGGTATCCAAGTTTTTGCCACTGAACCTCATGTTTTTAACAGTTTGAAAATTCTCACCAAAATACAGCAAAGAGATATCCCTTATGAAAAATCTGGAAACCGAAAGAACAGAGTTCAGACAGCCTGTAACTCAGAAGCGGAGCAGTAATTCCTAGGGTTCAACATGGCAGTTTTATATGCTTCGCCAGATGAGTAGTTGTTCAATTCATGATCAAGTGTAAATACCTTAAATCTATTCCAGTTGTTGATAATAAATGAACACCCCGTCAAACAATAATACTGGATTGCACACGACAAATAAGAAATTGAACTGAAGAGACAGAAGCCATCACCATCATTTGGGACAACTTGGCAAGGGGATGTATCATACCTAAAATTCAACAGCTCGTATACTTGGGTCATTGTTTAGAACAACATATTAATCAACATTAACAATTGAAAATAATTACCTCTAATGGTAGTTCATTAAATAAACGTGGCACTTAACCTAAAATAGTAAACACAACATTTAAACAAACATCTAAACAATCAACATTAACAACTGAAAACCATAAAATTGCATATTAAACCAATTCAATTTAGAATTACTGTAAAAAAAATTATAACATGAAACCTCAGACCACAAAAAAAAATCAGAAATTCTGGAAGATAAATGACATAGTTTAATCTAAAACCACAAACAATACAGAAGAATCAAATGAATACATGTAAAGGTCAAAATGAAAAAAGAATAATAAATATGACGCTGCCTTAAACCAAAACAGAAATTACAATTGACTATACACAAATCAAAAATTTTTAAGCTGGAAAAAAAAATTTAAATCTAAACCCATAAATGGTTCGGAATAATCATTCAAAATATAAGCAAAACAAAAGTGTATATTAAACGAATTTAATTTAATTATTGAAAAAATACATAATAGGCTTAACTGGAAATCCAATGCATCTTCCAACTGTTATATACTGTTATCAAATTAGTGTTACCAATCGAAAAAATAAAATTTAGAAAAAACATTTTCTTAAGATGATTTTTTTCGAAAAACAACTGTAATTCCTCCACTAAGAGTTAAAAAAACGAATCAATACAACCATAAATAAGTATATTTACTATAAAATGTGTTGAAATTCCCCCCAAAACAGCTCGGAACATTAATTTTCGCAAAGTTATGACTTGGCATGGCAGATGACGTCATATCTCCATTTAACTGAAAAATCGCATAAAAATTGAATTTTTAAAAAATCTAAAGAGAATTTCGAAAAAAACTCTTCGAGGTTAATAGCAGAACGACCTATAGCTTCTACATGCCAAGTTTCATACATCTGGGTTGCTTAATTTCGCCGGAACAGCTGAAACACACAAACTCTTTCTTTTATTAGTATAGATAATAAGGGAAATTTGGCATAAAACTCCACATGGTATAGCACATCTGGATTATTGAACTGTCTGAATACAAGGAAAACACACATAAACATAAAATTTTAGCTTCTTTATTGAAATTCGATTAATTATGTATCCAACTCACAATTATTATTTCTTTCTAGTTTTAAGACACCTTTTCTTAAATTTCAGTGCTCTGTACGGAATAGCGGTTCTAACTACAAAGAAATGCCGTTAAAAAAAGAATTCTCAACATAATTTATCTGACAGAATAACATTTTTCTATTTTCACTCACCACTGTCGACTAAAGCAAACTAAGAAATTTAGAAGATTTTTCTTGAAATTCAAAACCAAACGATTATTTCAATCGTTCTTCAATTTAAAACTGTAAAACTTATTTAACAATCTTGTTCTTAAAGCCTTTCTTTTAAAAAAAATACTAACCAGATGTTAATACGAGAGTATCATCAACATGAAATATTGTTGGGAAGAATCAGTGTCCCATTCCAACTGTTAATGACAAAAAATATGTAAAGGTAAAAACGCGGGTGATACATAAATTCATACAAATAGCTTTATTCATTTGAATCGCTGCCTTTTACACCAATCCGTTATTTATCAGTATTTTTGAAGGAAAATTAAACAAATATGTAACAGTTTTATTTTTACTTAGGATCCGAAAACTTCCCATTTGAACAGAAAATTTCCCTTTCCTTTTTCTCGAAACATTTTTATCTAAATAATCGAACAAGACACGTCTGGAAGAAATCGCTAATTATTAAACCATTTTCCAACAATCCAATTATCTCTCTTTGCGATTTTTTAAAACTTGTTAATAAACACATTGTGTATATGTTTCCGTGTAAATACTTGGATTATTTAAGTAATATCAATAAGAAATTAATTACCCATTGACATAATACAATAACCACGCTTTGTATACACGCAATTTTATTTTGTGTGAAACGTTCCGCTTGTTGAATTATTAAAAATTATGATCATGCTATTATTCATATTTATATATATAATAATTTACATGGTGTTAATTTTAGTGTATATTTTTAGTATCTGAAACATTTTGAATACACTATTAGAGGGATCAGCAATCTGGCAGGCGGAGCAATTCTAAGTGGCACTCCACAAAATTATAAGATAAAAATTTACATCCCTTTTCTCCCAACACATCGTGCATGTTTATTTGGACTTACTTTCTTCCATGGAATGATTCAGTGGAATTAGCTTGCATGTAATTAGTGTACTGTATGTAAAAAAAATGTTTCTGTTTAAATGTAACCAACTCTTAGCAATGAATATTCAATGCAAATCCAAATGATTGTGCAATACTTGTAAAATGAAACATCTCTCATTGCTGCATCATGGGGAAAAAAGAAAGTAGCTTGTCATCCCCCCCCCCTCCGAAGGCTTAGGCGCCGACGGTTAGTGAAAGAAAACCCAATTTCTTATATTAGAAATGAATAAAAATTCAATTAAGCAAATGTACTGCTGAAGTATGATAAATAACAGTAGAGGTATTCTATCAACATGCATAATTTGGGTTGAAAATAAATTGGATGAAAAAATCCTTGCTTGTGTGAGATGTTATGGGGACATGAATCTAATTTCATAACAAATGCCTTTTTGAAAGATTAAGAGATGCTGCAATTCTTTTGAGCGTTGAGGTTTAAAAGTTATATATTTTTTTGTTTTATACTTTTTGGTGACAATCAAGCTAATAAAAATAGCCCCCTCTTGTTCGATATTAGTCACGCCGATACATGAATATCACATTTGAAAGAAGAATTTAGTTTGATGGACGTTTTGAGTTTTAGGTTACTTTTAACTGTATGTCATGTGTGTGTTAGTTATTTTTTATTTCTATTTTATCTGTTTCATGACTGCGACACTTCATACCAATAGATTGAATCAAATGATGACTAGAAGAATAGTGCTTTATGTTCACGGTTTTCAAAATTCTTGGACGAATTCATTTGCCTTCATACAACAAAAAGATCGCGTTGTACTTATTTGTGGGATGTCGTGTAAACGTCGCACGTTGGGAGTATTAATGGCCTCGTATTGGATTTAATATCAGATAATGGCACTATTACCAAAAAGGTTGGCTACCACTGATCTAAACTATTTTCACCCTCCACCCCTACATAAAAACATATTTCTCATTCGATGGCTTTGAAATTCCGTAAACAGTACAACGCAGAATGAGTCACAGCCAGTGAATTTAATTTACATTATTTTCCCCATTTTGTAGAATTTTTTTCGAGCACAATAGCAAAGAACTCAGGGGGAAAGCAAAGTGTATTTACTTAAAATGAAGATGGAGCTTCTTAAGGCCTTTACTTAAAAATAGAAGACGCAAATGTGGAAATCTTTTAAAATTTTGGTATTGCTAATTCTACTTTATCAAAAATAATTAAAAAAAGAGAGAAAATTACGTAAATGTTTGAATGGTTTTTATAAAATTAATGCATATACACATATCTATGAAAATAAAATGTAAAATAGACTTAATTTTTTTTTGCAACATCATTTAACACGAATAAATACTTCAGTCCCCCTCAGTTTCGTGTTAAGCGATTTTCACTGTAATACATTTCAGGAATTGCGACGTCTTGAACAGACATCAAGCTCTCGATAAAAAAAACATCTTTGCTGGAACTCCAGAATAACTACAGTACTAAATAAATTGCTTCATTTCTTTATTCTGAACATTATTTTCATAAAAAAAAAATTCTCATCGAAAAAATTGGCACTGCTTCAAAATTTCTCTATTTTTCTAAAAATATAGTTGTGCCTAATGTGAAACCATGTCGCTCAATTACTCATTCCTTCTTTTTTTTTATAACTGAACCCCAAGAAGGGGAGTGAAAAGACATTATTTAGGTTATCTTTCTCGCGTGGGGGGTTGTATGAACACACACAATCTTTTTTTTTTCAATTCACAATAATTTAGCGATTCCAATAATTTTCTAATTTAGAATTTTAAAGCTTATGTATTTCAAAAGCGGTTCCCTCAGGGGTTCTGTTCACAATCATTTCTTATTACCAGTTGGGATACTGCTAAAGCAATGGATTGACGAAAAACAGACCTTACGACGTGAGGATGTATCAGAAATACGAAGTGACGAAATCACTTTCATGCTCTCCGTACATAGGAATACAGATTCAATATTCAGAAATATTCACATATTCAGGAAATTATATTTTCGTTTATTTACTGAGACGTTTTTCGGAAAGAGGATTTTAGAATGGTAAATATTAATAGATAATTGTTTTCCAAATTTTTAGCTTGTTAACATCCAAATTTTTAAAAAGATAGTTATAATGCCAGGCAGTAGCTCACACAAAAATTTTTCAAGAGGGGGGCGAGTCAATGGTCGAAAGTTTCCCAACTCGTATCACACCTCAAGACAACACCTATTGATTCGTCTGCTTTTGTTAACAAAAAACAGAAAAAAATAAATTATTGAATTAATAACTAGCATTAATTAATAAAATAAATTGTTAATTGCAAGTACTTAATTACATTTTACGTTATATATAAATAGGATTATCATCAATCAAAAAAACTCAAGGGCTTTGGGGAGTGTCCGGACCCTCAGAACACCCCCCTTGTGTGCGCCACTGATGCCAGGTTAAAAAATTCTGAATACAGATACGGATACCAAATCAGAAAATCAGTAATCAAATGCAAATGTAAATGTTAAGTTTTTCGTCTGTAGAGTGGACCGAAGCAAATGAGCGCAGATTAACTCATTGGAGTCCAAACGTACAAAAGTTCGCATCATCGCCATTTAGTAACCGTACCAGAAAAAAAATGCATAAATGTAACGTTTGGATTCATGCTCTTACACTTGATACATAAATGAAGGAATATACATAAGTATATTTTTTGCATGTTTTCCTTTAATGAATCGGATTTCTATAGAAACTTTTCTTTTTTTAACACCCTCTTATAAGAATCACTTGTATGTAACAGATTCTTTGAACTCAATTTCAACTCACTTTAAAAGGTCAGATTAATTCGAAATTTTCTCACTTGTCCAGGACCGATGACAAGACAACAATTAAATAATTTTGTTATATTGTCTTAATAAAGATTAACGATTTTCCATTTTGAGATCCAGTGGCGTAACGAAAAATAATTGCCCCCCCCCCGCGCAAGGTCAGGTCTTGGGCCCCGACCCAGATCTTAGATGTACATACTTACTAGAAAAAGTCTGCGTTCATCTACTACCGCGTACAACAAAACGGGAAAAAAATTTAAAAACCAGAATTTGAAACTTTTTTTTAAAATTAGATTTTATTTAGTTCATTCCAAGTATTGAGAACACTCGTTTTTTCTTTCATAGCTTTTAAAATAAAAACAGGTTTGTAGCGATACCAACAATAATCAAGTAGAAAAAGTCTGCGTTCATTGTTTTAGTAGTAACTATACAAATTACTTAAAAAGGATAATGAGCTGTTTAATGGCTGCAGTGGTGTAACGGAAAATAATAAGGATCCTCCCCCTCTCAAGGTCAGGTTTTGGGCCCCAAGCCAGATCTTACAAAGGATTACAAAATCAAACATAATGTGCTTATACACATCACTTAAAAATATTTAAGCATTAAATTTATAACTGAATACAAAATCAATGTGAGTCTGAATAAACGAAGTAAATAACCTTTAACATCAGAGAGTATTTATGGTATTAATAAAAATGGAAAATCTCTCTAACAAAACAATCGAAAGATAACCCGGTAACTTAAATAAAAACTGTACATTAAGAAAGACACGAAAACTGTGAAATAATTTTCGTTTTCAAATTCTTGCGAAAGCAAAAAGATATCGCTTTCCTTATTCTTTACGACTCCTTTTCTTTAGATAGAGTATCCTTATTAGCTGAAGTGTCCGAAATTGTGTTTTTTTCTTGTGAATTAATTTTCATTTCCATGATTTGGTAATCAGGTTTACTAGCATAACAATGACTAGTACTTACACAAGATTATGTACTTGTAGATATTAAAATTTTATCCAATTTTGCACATTTGAATTATTATACACCTTTTCCTTTTGAATTTTTCGTTTTTGAGAAACATTCAGAATTTTTTTAACTCCACTCATTTAAGGGCCGCGCTTCTTCTTGTCTTTTTGACAAAATACCATTTTTTGAGCCAGAATATTTAATTCCGATAAAAAAAAATAATAATGAAAGCGAGAAAAGAGATGGAAATGTTTAAAAAGAAAAGCAACACACCTTAAATTTAAGTGCATTGAATAAAAAAATACAGATGTCTGTTCTATATAAAAGCAATTCTGTGAAAAGTTTCTCATTATGCTTTATTTGATTGACTACTCATAAATCTGACCAAATTTTTTTTTATATGCTCTCTATGGTTTTCCAAGTATTGTAATATTATTTCACGTGAATGAATGAGTGAATATTAACGTCGCACTGATTAGCAACACGATTGCTTTTGGCGACGGTCCGCGTAATTTTGAACCATGGTCAAGTGACGCGGACGACTCCTGAGCTGGCCCCCTCTCCTAACTACCACACCACACCAACGGGAGGACGTTTGAGCTCTCGACAGATTTAACGTGCATCGCTCCCCTACACGGCGGATCTTTAGTGATACTAGGATCGAACTCATGACATGCTAGCCATGATCCGATGCCTAGACCACTCGGCCACCGCGGCCACTATTTCACGTGAAAGAAGCGTAACAAATGTACGTTATTTACGACTTCGCTAAATGAAAATGAAATACATGAGGGGAAGGGGGAACTAAATTTGCCAAGAAGTTACTCTTCTACTTCGGTAGAAAGTAAATCCTGTCTTTCTCTCTCTCTCTCTAGCTAACGTAAAGTAGACTATAATAATAAAAGTGATGAATTTCTTTTCTTCCTAGCATTATATCCCCCATTCTCCATCTGACTTCTATTTTATCGGTTCTTAATTTAAATTCGAAAAAACACCCCTTAAGAAAAGGATCCCTCGTCGCTGGGATTACAGTACATCCAACAAAATGCTTTTTGATTTGGATCAAAGCTATCTAATGAGCTCTTTAAAATTTTGATTTTGATTGATGTTAGATCGCCAATTGGAAAATCGCTTAAAAGTTGGATTTTAAAAAAATCTAAAGCGAATTTTGAGAAAATCTACATAAAGAGCGTCAATCAGGCTTTGCCCCCCCCGCCGCAGTGCGGGGGTGTGCGTTACGCCACTGTTGAGATCCCATCCCGCATCTGGCGACTCATTTCAGATCCCGTTTCCAGATTTTGGCAACTAAAAGATTAAGTTACAACTTTGTTCGATTCACTATAAAGGGGTTTGTTTAGTTTTTTAAAACTGTAATTTATTCTTTCTATTACTTCAAATTGTAGTATACAGCGAAATGTTTTGCTATGCAAACGTGGATATATTGCAGGAATAAAAGAGTTATTTTAGTTCGAGGAAATTGAATTTTTTAGGAAGTAGGTAAAAGAAAGCTCCTTTTTTTCTGTAAAGGCCTCAATGAAATTCTGTCTTATGATTCTGGAAAAAAATATATACTCTAATCGTTTCTCAGAAGTACATGAGAATATACTTTAACCGTTTTTCCCGTTTTGATTAAGAAAAAAAATTTCCAGCTTCTGGCAAATGACACAATCCTTTTAAAGAGAATGTAAGCATATTTTTTATATCAAAATGCTACAAACTCTCTCTCTCTTATTTTTTTTCTCTTTGCAGCAGTGATACACTAATATTCTTAAGGACTCAATAAAGGGGGAAGAGAAACGTTAATAGTTCCAAAAACAATCAGCAAATACTCGTTTGCACGCAAATAATTATAATCTCTTGTTGGAATGACACACTCACAAGCGAATTCTTACTGCGTTATTTTAATGAGTTTGATTGTTGTTATTGTTCAATGTAGTACGAAAAAAAAACTGTTTAACTCTTTCTCTTGGGAAATTTTACGCAATGAATTGTCTGCTTTAATTAGAACGGATGTCTTTTTAATGAGGCAAAACTCTTATCATTTTTTCAGAAATGACTGTTGTACGTTCCAATACAATAGTGAGAAATTTTATTAATGTACTTTGTAGCAACGATTTGTATTATCTGAAAAAAGATACGATATGACGCCAATTATAATTATTATTTATCGTTGCAGTATAAATGAATTCGCTTTTTTTTATAACGAGAAAACATCGCTCTATCTGTTTTAAAAAGTATTTGTTAAAATGCCGAAATTGTGCGATGTAATAGTACGCTTATGAAAGAGGTGTCCGAGATACGCAATGTTATTTTTCCTTAAGTAGTAGTATTTAAAATCCGTATAAGGTAATGAGTAAAATTTTAAAATTTTTGCTACACTAGCTTATTTATTCGAATCCAAGCCGCACCCCAAATTTAAACAGGTTTTGGTTAAAATATAAAATAAATAGTGTAACATGATTTATTATTATTTTTTATTTTTAAAATTTTTAAATGAAAATTAATAAAAAGTGAATAATATTAATTCAGCAGTATTAATAACTTTTAAATTTTCCCTATACTTGTAGTTTCAACTATTCCTACGCTTATTTTCCATTTGTTAATTCTGAAAATATTGTTGCTTCCAAATTTATTACTATTTTTCTTTACCTTCAGTGTACCCAGAATCAAATATAATGTTCTGTATTAGGTGGCATTTTTTATGTAGTTATTCTTCTCCTACCATTACTAGATAAAAATAGAAGAAACGGAATTTGTTTTTGATACTTTAATTCATTTATCCTCAGAATGAATGTAGTTCTGACAGAAATTATAATTTTTTTCTACAGTACATAAAAAGTGCAGTTCAACGAACATATTTCTAGATGAAGATGGAGATATGAATGAAATAATTGTTCTTCACATGTGAAAAAACAATTTATGTTTTTTTACAAATTAAAGCTGTAAAACAATTTAAAGACTGTATTCGTTTCTTAATAATTTGTTCAAGAACTTCCCCTCAGTTACTTGAGGAACAAATCTCAAATACGTAACATTTGAAAGTGATTTGAAAACACATAGCAATTTATTTTGAGCTATTTTAGAAGATAATTATAAATATATTTTAATTTTTTCTGCTAAGTCACCTATTTATTATGTTTCTTTTAACTGCTTAATTCGCAAATACATTTAAGAACAGTGCATAAGCAATGAATTCAAGATTCTAACATACAAGAACCTTTTTTTTTATATTTCTTGCTTTTATGGAATGATTTGTTCAATAAAATTTTCCGTCAGACTTCCCCATATTTCAATCATGTGGACACAGTTTCCCTGTTGTAGAGTTCGTAAAATCACATATTGTATTTGGACTGAAGAATCGAGAAATGGCGAGACGAGCTGAATAACAAGAGAGATAGGATTTATTTGATATCAGAACAAATCTATAAAAGGGATCCTCTGACCATGGTCAGTAGAAATATTTCAAATGGTCCATGAACCTGTGTGAGAATTACTACGTGTTTCAATTCGATTGACTTTGCACTATTAGCAAAAGATTGCAACAATGTATATAAATTGTATTGCTCGCTTCACAAACTACACTTCAATTGAGTATTTTAATTTGAAGAAATGCAAAATAACTATGATTTTAATAAATTGAATTGAAATTTCATATTCATTAAATGTCGTTATATTTTATAATGTAGATGTGGTTTTAGTTAATTTAAATGCGCTGTCATTTTCTATACATATTTTACGACGCTATTCTTGATTACAATAATAATAACGGTAATGACGAGACTGCAAATCCTAACTTTGTAATGTCACCATCAGTAATAATTGTGTTTGTAATCTGGATGAATTTAATTATCATCAGTTAAAAATATCCCTCAAAAAAATTAAAAAATTGCCCAGATTATTGTACAACCAGATTTTTCCAACTGAACAGGAACACATAAAAATGAAATAGATTTGCTTTTGTACCAAAAGCAGGGCGTAGCTACCACCGTATCAATGATACGGGCCCCAAGCTACAGGGGCTCCCACTGACAGGGCTCACATATCTAAAAAAGGGCCCCGAAGAAATTTGTATATAGGGCCCCCTCGGAACTAGCTACGCTTGCGAGCCAAAAGCAATTAAAAAGGGATTCTGCATAAAAAGCAAAGTAAAAGTATTACAAATGTAAAAGGTCTAAAAATGAATGTATGTAACGAGATTTTCTAAATTTTTTAAAAAATAAAAGATCTATAATTTACACCATTGTAAAAAAATTTCAGGGTTTTTTTCCTTTTATTGAAATGAAGCAAATTTCATTAAATATAGAGGATTTTTGAAATTTGATTTCAGCTTCTTTTGACTTTTCTGCCGCATGGGATATTCTAAATAGCCGTCCAGCCGCAAGTCCTCTCGTGAAATTGGTGGAAGAGGAAAAGAGGTGAGAAGCCCTTGACCACCCCCAAGGTGTTCTCCCTCAAAATTGAGGTGGAACCGAGCAAAATCGTACTATCACTTGCATGGGTCTCAACACTTAGGCTAACGGTAGACGTAAAAATCTAACCCCAAGCCGCAATGAATTTCGGGACCTTGATCTGATGTTAATGCCGATGGCATAAGTAACAACGACAACAGATTGCTAAAAAAAATTTTATTCAATGTTCTCAAGCGTAAATATATGTTCTTGGTTTGATACGTCCTAGTTTCAAATAAAAAATTTAATTTATTCGAAAATGATTATTTGCACCCTATTTCGAATACTGAAACACCGAAGCAAAAAACGAGAAATCTGTCATTGTTGGAGCGGTGCACAGCCGGGAATAACCAATAGGGTGTCATTCATGTCGCTGGAACGCAGTTGGAAAACATTCCATTTTATACGAACATCTAAAAGAACATGTAGTTCAACAGTGGGTTCAAAAGGTCAATTTGCTTGTTGTTTAAAAGAATAAATTGCAATAACTGTTATTTTTTTTCAGGTAGAAATACTTTAATTGCAAATGGCACTGGTATTTTTACCATTGCAAAACTTGTACATCCCCTGGGAGCTGATATCACTTTTCAGTGCGACACTGTATAGGGAGAAACCCAGTTGCTTAATTTAATTTTGACACCAGTTTCCTCCACAGAGGGAGGCCCCTGAGCTCTGGATGAGGCGAAATGGTACTAGGAGTTTTTGATTTTGCCGAGAGCACCCAAGCCAAACAGGCACTCTAAGGATCGGCCACGTGATCATTCGACAAGGACGTTGACGATTTCTGCTTCATGAAAATCCACCGACTTGGGCTGGGCTCCAACCCGTAAGCTTGGAGGAACGAGGCCAGACCTTAACCAACTACGCCATCCAGCCGACTTAAGGGAGAAATATGCAGAAAACGAAACTCATAGAGTGAAATTGTGTTTGAAGAAGGTGTTTCCGAATATTTAAAACGAATAATAGAGTACCTCAAAGTATTTTTATCGTCATGAGAGAAAGTTTTTACCCAGCTTTACACTCATAAAAATATTTATAACACAAACAGCTATTTATAAAAAATGTATCCATTTACCCATTAAATACAAGCCTTGTATTGACGTATTCAGTATCTGTAGATGGGCATTCATAAAGAAAATACACTACTTTTCTAGAGGCCTGGTGTGGAAGTTTTCAGAGGGGAGGAGGTGTGTCACGGAGTCGCGTCTGTCCATTTCTCTAATTTATGAACATCTCAAAAATAAAATCATTTCGAGATTTAATTCGGAAGTTGAATCGCTTTAGATGAGAGTCGGGTATTATAGAATACTGAGGTTGTGGCTCTGTTTGTAGCTGCGAATGCGCGGGAAATCTTTGAATTACAAAAGAAAGTGTTGCATGATGCATTGCTGTGAGAGTTGACCTCAGAACACATTGTGTTTTGCCGTTTTCAAACATTTTAATCTAAGAGTACACATGGGATTGGAACATTAAAGTTAAGCATAATGTACACTAAAATAATTGTACTTTGGCCTACTGTGGTTGCATTTTAGCTGACGATGCTTTGTCATTCAGTTTTAAAGTTTCATTTTCCAAGATGGTGTGGTCGGGTGTTATGGAGTACAAGGTATTCCATAATATCCGACGTAATTGTATAGTATTCCATAGAACTCGACAAATATACGGAATAAAAATAAAAAATGATTTTGAGTATAATTTTAATGATTGAACAAAAATTATTAATTATACAAATAGAAGTATATCCTCATTTAAAACTACAATTTTTTTAAGGTTGAATGCATTTGAATGGAAACAAAACATAACTCTTCTGTATTGAAATTTATTCTATACACAGCAGTCAACCCCTTCAAAGCGACTGGTATTGGCCAGTAAACAGAAATGTCATTAGCGGTGAAAAATTGTATTGCTTGTACACTCACTACTCCTAGGTCTCAAACCCATGAGACCACCAAATGACCATGTTCCATATTCGTCTACGAGCTTTAATTCACTTCATTCTGTTCTTCCAAGAGCCCTGATAGGGTCATCCTGATACATCTAGGTCAACAAATTTTGTCCTTCCCAAATGGATATCACAGCACTCCAAAAAAGCAGAAGAGATAGAGAGCAGAAAGCTGGATCTTCTATAATAACGCACTCCCCATACAAAAAAGCGTTCGAGCATAAACAAAAGAAAAGTACAAAAAGAAGGAACAAA
>BMAO01032194.1:0-19329 GCA_019973975.1 Trichonephila clavata | reverse complement strand
ATTTTACTGTGGAAACTCAAGCAATTTAAAAAAGAAACTAATTTAATATAATACGAAAAAATTTACGAGTTTTGTACAGTGGAAAAAGAGAAAACTCCAAATAAAATATTTTCAATAAAATCGAAAGGGCAATTAGAGTGATCATTTTCATTAAATTCCTATCAAAATAAAATTTTGATTCATGAAATAAATGTGAACATAATATAGAAAAGTATGTTTTCCATGCCAAAAATATTTATTAAGTAGAAAAATACAGCTTCATCATTACATTTTGGAATCATTTAGAATTTAAATTATTCCATAAAATCTTTTTATAATAAATTTAAATTAGTAAATGAATAAAGAAAAGCTCCTTTCTTCATTTTATTTTATCATAATTATTTAAGTATGCAGTGCAGATTTATTGATAACTTCAAATGTGTAACTTCAAATGTGCAGTTGGGTTCAGAATTCAAAAAAAGTTTAGAAAATGATGCGTTTTTTTGGAAATAAGGTATCTGGGACTGAAAATTGTGAGACGTCAATTCATAGGAGTTAAAAAATACATATCGCGTCATTTGAGTTTATTTAGAGAAGAGGGAAAGAAGGAGGAGGCAGATTCTCTGGATATAAATTCTTTCTCAACATTTAAACACTACAATAATAGAAAATCTATCTAACAAACGTTATTTTGAATAAGTAATATTAATCTATTATAAGGTTGTGTGTCAAACTATTACGGTGGGCGCCAAATTATAAGAGGTGTGACCCAATGTAATAAAAGGGAATGGGTTCTTAACTAAGTCCACTAGTTAATTTAAACACGTTTATTGGATAAAACAAACATTAATATACATAACTAGAGAATAAATATTTAGAATAGAACTAAAAGGGATCAGAGCGCATGCTCATACTTCCGTATAGTTCGGAAGCTTGGCCATCACTGAGAATTGTTCTACCCGCTAGAGGGCGTACAGTCTTTCTACTGTTAATATGTGAGGAGGGGGTTACACTATGTATATAAAGGGAGGGAAGCAACACTCATTCACTCATCACGAAAGCCGGAACTATTACACCTACTGACTTGAAATTGGGTAAGCACGTTTCTTTCTTGGAGTAGAGATCCGCTACAAAAGAGGTTTTGTGAAAATCAACCCCAAGGGGTGTTGCAAGGGGTTTAGGGAAATTATAGATGAAAACATTCCTGTTTTTGAACTTGTAGACCCAGATACTTACATTTGGTAAGCATGTTTCTTTTGCTGAATAGATAACCTCTAAGAACGAATTTTAAGGAAATCGACTCCAAAAGACGGAGCGGGGAATTACTAGCGTGTATAAATAAAAAAAATCCCGTTTTCGAACTACAAGATTTACACTAATGAAATTTGATATGCATGTTTCATTTGTTAAATTGATATCCACTAAGAATGGGTCTTCTGAAAATTGTCTCTCAAAGGGCGTTATTAGATTTAGACTTTTAATTTTTAGCAGATAAGTTTATTTTGTTGAGTAAAGATCCACTGAAAATTGGGTTTCGCGAAAACCCATTTAAGGTAAGGGGAGTTGAGGAAGCGTAAAATTAATTTTACTTCAATTTTAGAAATTATTTTTCAGAACACTTGTCTTTTTTTATATCGAGAGGTGAGAGTTAAAAGTATGTTTTTCAATACAATCGAACGCTTAATGCCAGGAATTAGATATCAATAATTTATTTAAATACAAATTGTATATATTCATGCAACATCATGAAATACCCAGAAAAGCAAGAGGGTATATAACAGCTAGTAAATAAATATTAGATGCATCACAAAATTGTTTCTATTGACCACAGCAATTTTAACGCGCCCTTTTAACACAAAAAATAAGATCGAAATTTACGGGTGCTTATTATACGCCGGGGATAAAAATAAGACCTTTAAAAATTAAAAAAATTGGCAGTTATAGAGACTGCCGATAGAAGTGAAAACTTAGAACTTTTAGTAATAAAATTCGAAATTTCATAATGTTTGAATTAAAATTATCAACATCAATCTGGTTTTCACATCTATTGACACTCCGAGCAACAACTAAATGCATGTTTATATGGTTTTTTATTATTCAAATATATTACGGACTGTACAAGATCATGACAAAATATAAATACAATTCAATTGAAATAATCGCGTAAAAACCGCATCGATCGTCGTTTTATATTTTGTAGTACTGAGTTTTCGATCATTGGGCATATTTAAATTAGGTGTTTCATTTAGAAATTCAATTAGTGGTAGATTTTTATCAACTGCAAAGTTAATATTGAAGTCTCCACAAAATCATCGGTACATTGTCATATTTTTCGCCAAATCTTTTATCGAGTATTCCAGAACCTTCTTTTGTATAAATCATCAAATTTTCGAATAAAAATTGTTGTATCTGTCTCATACATTTTCTAAACGAAATGTAAACGGCAACCATTAATATGTATTGCCCATTCTCTCGGAATTGCAATGAGCAACGCATATTTCGCCTGTATCAGAAACATTAATACCAATGCTTCTAGTGAATTTAGAATGTATGTCCATATGTGAAGTAATGAAGTGTGACGTATCTTGAATATTGGGATAAATAGCTACGCCTGCTGCTGGAATTTCGGGTCTTTTATAACTTACAACAAAGTTGAAATGCGGAACATCAAGCGGTTCTTCGTTTTTCATACGAATTTCTGGCAAAGGCAGAACATGTGACTATTTTAAGATAGCATCATTTTTTAGGTCAGCTGCATGCGCCTGCAAACTTTGACAATTGAATGAAAATATCGAAAATCCTTTCTTGTTGCAGATGAATTCTGGAAAAGTTTTGGTGACCGTTTGTTGTGTATTGTTTCGTAACCTTTTCAATAAGCCACTATGAAATGCTAATCCGCTATGAAATCTAATTTAAAACAATTTTCTGTTGTTTATTTTTTATCTTAAAAATATTGGTATATTTATTTATTACTTGCTATTATACTGCACAATGATTCTTCAATTAAACGATTCAAATAATAATCAAACAAAAACACTATTTTAACAATGCACAGTATATACTCATTGAACTTTTCACTAAATCCATTCAATTTCACTTATAAATACACACTGCTCAGATATACTGCTATAACCATGTCAGTGTCGCGAACGCACGAGATTTCACCCATCCAAAAAGTGTCTAAAGCGAACAGCGCACTGCGCATGCGCCAATCAGAGCATGTCGGTGACGGAACCCATAAGATTTTCCCTACCAAAAAATGCCCAACGCCACTAACAAAGTTTTCACTTCAAAAAAAAAAAACAAAAAAAAGATGAGCATTGAAAAAATTATATACATATATTCCAGATATTTTTACATATATCGAAATGCTGTTTATTTAAAAGAAATGGCATTCCCCCCTTATGAACTTAAAGGCTTGTAGATCTAGAAGTATGCTATTTTTTTTTCTAAAGCTTGGAATAATACCTCGAATAAATGACTAAGACATAAGAGCATTGAGAATGTACGTTCCAGGTTTCTTCGTAAAAAAGGGGAAGCGCGTTATGCAGCGAATATACCTGAATATTAAGAATTGCAACATGGAAGTTAAGCTATACGGCGGTGCGGCGTTGTACGCCAGATTTTACGGTATGTAACAGCTGAGATACATTTTTTTTTCGTGAAAATATAAAAATTCCTTATTTTAAGGTATCCGAACACGTTCTGAGTACTTTTTTAACACAAAACAGCATATTTAAATATTATAAATACTTTTTTAGGACTCTACAAATAAATATTAATATTTAACTCTATTTAAATAAATTACCTACATTTTAAAAAAATCAAAATTATAAGTGAAATTTATCAATATTTATGAAAACTTCAAAGCAATTAGAGAAAAAAGTAATAAACATTTTTGAAAAAGTATTACTAAAACAAATTAGATGCATTTATTTAAAAAATGTACTAAAATTTTATTTTTTAAAAAAATTTGAAAATTTAAGAGTTGATTGAGTAAACATATAAGAAATCTGACATTCTTTATGAGATCATTATTTAAATAACAAGCAATAACTCAAAAAATATCCGTACATTCTCTAGAAAATAACATACATATCAGGTTCAAAAAGTTTTATAGAAATACATTCATAACAATTTGAGTTATCAGACTCGCCATGATAGATTTTGAGCAATTTAAATGCCTACTTTTGGTAGATCAAAGACTCACTTCCGGATTTTCTAACTTTATAAAAGTGATTGTAACTTGGCCTCTAGGTAGCGCAGAAACAAAACAAAGTATGTTTTGTAAAGCCAAAAGGTAGGCCTTTCAAAAAAATAAGAAACAAAAATATCGGTCTTGACGGAATTTGGTCATTTTCAACGTATTCGGATACCTTAAAAGGATTTCTATGATCCTTTTTACAGTTACATTTGTGCACAGTTTTCGTGAAATCGATTTGTGCTACAAAGTAGAGTATTATTGAAATTGATTTCCACGAAGACATATCACATCCGATATCATTACGCTGATATATCATTGCCATGAAACTGTACTTTATTTGAAAAAGGTATACGAAACTTATCATTGTGTGAGTTAAAGCAATTTCCCACGGACATAACTTGTCATTTTGCATTCAAAAATAAAGTGTAATTAAATATTACGACGATGATTGATACCAATCAAAACACTCTTAACGTGATTGCAGAATGCATTTACCTGAATTTTATAAGTGGAAAACACACAAATGAAAAAGAATGGCAATGCATCTCTCTACATTTCTTCTTCTCTTCGGCAACCGTACTTCCAAATACACAAAAAATATTTCATGAGGTGTCTCTTTTTATATGAAGCTATATCGGTATTGATAAAATAACCATTATCATGCATTTCCGAACAAAGAAATGTAACATTTATTTTCATTTTTACGCAGAAGGCCACTTTCCTCTTACTGAAAGAGCGTAAGCAAGAGGAGGTTACAGCTTTTGAAGAACTTTTCTCAGCTGGTAAACTTGTGAAGTGGGATATTTTATATATGTATATTATAATAGATGGACATTTTTTTTCCTTCAGAATTTCAAAACGTACCGATGCAAAAAAGATGTTCTCTGGCGTAAAGATACAGGAAAAATTAAAGAGAGAAAATATTAATTCTTATGTTAAGTATACTGCCACAAGGGGAATAAAGTTTGGTATTTGAGCTTTTTAATGGTAAAAAGTCAAAGTAATTTTTGTTAAAGAATTCGGGTATTTTAGTACTTTTTAACATTTACTGCAATGAGAGGACACTTACTAAATTGTTACAAGGGAAACAGCTTCTTTTATTAACATATAAAAAAAACCTACTGTCGAAACTGTAGTACACTATAAAGCAGATAATAGAAAAAAGCTTGAATCGGACTGATTTGACGGTGCGCGGAGAGAGAGCTGGGCTTATAACATGTTGTAATGATGATACGAAATGATATGATGATATGAAATATTAATGCAGCTCTTTACTCAGTATTCACTCATCAATAATAACGCAGAGGGTAAAAAAAAAGTTTTCAGTGATTTTTATGTAATTTAATGTGATGATTTTGAAAATGGCCTCCCTTTTTCACCGTCACATGTCAGGGTTTTTTGTAAACTCGATATCGATATTTTTGTTAAATCCTATTTGAAAATGATTTTTTTTTAACAATTTAGCATGTATCATCTAGTAGCAATTGTTTTTATCCAGTTAAATCATAGGTTCTCAACGTGGGTGATAACGCCCCCTTGTGGGCGTTTGAGGCTCTCAGGGGAGGGGCAGTAAAAGACCCATAGAAAATTTGGGTGGCATTGAGATGGACGGAGGGGCTTGGGCAGATTAACCAAACATAGAATAAAAAAAAACAAAAAAAAACACGCTGATTATGTACTAACAAAAATAAATTTTAATATTGTTTACTTATGTTGTATGCATTTAAATCTTTTCTATATCCACATGTACGAAAATTCACATATTTCGGTAGCTCGGAAAATGGATAAAAAACTTAAAGATTACATTGTATATTCAGATTTACATTAAATTGAATATATTGTGCATTTTAATTTCTATAGTGCACGTGTTGTCTTTGTCTGTGAGCAGTAGGAAAAATGTTTCGTCCACTGTATTTCATTAAGTATTTTATCCAAAAAACATAATTAAATATGTTAACTAAGAATTAACATGTGATTCTTTAAAGGCTGAAACTGTCAATTTATATTTATTTTGAAAGCAATAGTTTATTATGAATTATTTCGTATCATCAAAACCCCTGCCTGTCTTTATAACAGGTAAGCTAAAACCTTTATTCCACTCTTTTAAATGAAAAAATTCAGTAGCGTTTCCAATTCTATCAATAACCTCTTAACTATGACTAAAATATATAATATTACCCATTTAAATATATTTGTGGCAATAGCTATTTCAGATCCGCAAGTAAAAAAAAATAATTAAAAAATATATTATGTTAGTAATAGAATATTTTTTTAAAAATGTAACACTTGTTTTCTCCATGTATTATGTACACTCTTATTACTCTAGAGTGGGAGGGGGTGGTATCGAAATATTCAATAGAAGAGGGGGCGCCAGTTCAAAAATGGTTGGGAACCTATGAGTTAAATCTATTCAAATATCGATTCTTGTGAGGCACATTGATTTTTCAGTAAATGGATGAAAACCATTGTCGCCAGATCTCACGAGTTACTTCTGGTTGAGAGAAAAAATTGCAGCCCCTTATAAAGGTAATCGTAAATCTATTCTTTAAATATATTTGTGATTAGGAATAAATATACGTAGAAATTTTATAAATACCCTATTTAAAGCATTACCCCTAAACAAACGCTATTTTAATACACGTGAAAAACTGGCAAAGACTCGAGTAACTCAAACATATTACAATATTTTTCTTTAAAAATTTGTATACTATAAAAATACGAATTAAAAACGCATCTACCGAATTTCAAGAAAATTGTTGAAAATATAAAAGATTTCAGCGTGATCTGAGGACCTTGTCCCCGTAAAAATTATGGCATTGAATAATAAAAAGTTTTTGTGTGTGTGTGCGTGTGATTTTGAAAAATCTTTTCCAGGAGCAAGAGCTATTCTTTGAATGTGCTAGAGATTTAGAAATATCTCCTTCTCCAGTTTGGTCGGAAATTCTTGATGGGATCTGCTCTCAAATGTATGCTGCACAGGTGAGTAACTTGGAATTTCTTATGCTACTTGAATTTTTAACGAAAAAATGAACCCATGTGAAACTTAGGTTCATTTTTATAACTTTTATTTTATGTTTATATTTTACATGCTCTTAACTGCAGACGTGGATTTCAGAATACAAAGAAAAAATCTACACCCAACTCTTTTTTTTTATACGTTAGATACGTTCCTCAGAAAACCGTCCAATAAAACAAATATGTAAAAAATACATGCAACATATAGTAAATTTGGGGATATGTTCCATAAGTTTAAAAAATTATGCAAGGTGAAAAAACTCGAAATATTTTCTTAAAAAACCGTGCAGAAAAGTAATAACAAAATCCAAGTTACGTGTTTATAAAACAGAAAGAATTCACTTTTTTTACTATAAAATTAAATTTAGTGTACAGTGAAAATTCAGTCTATAAATAAATACAAAATATAAAAATTCGTATTGGAATTAGAAACTACTAACTAACTACAATCTTCGCTACTTGACAATAAGCGTGCACGAGGTGGTATTAGGCGGTAAAACAGCATTCGAATATTTTGATCCTGGTCCCGCTAATCTTCAGGCACTAGGATCTTGATACGCTGAAAGTACGATTCCTACAACATTACCTTCTTAGCAGTAAAAAATTATCATCAACACAAATTATACTGGAAATTTCACCATCGAATTGAAAAAAACCTTTAATTTGAACATCAAATTTAAGAAATTTATTGAAATTATTTGTTGCGTCGCATGGACTAAACACTTTAACACAAAATACAATTATACTGTAGAACGAAATGCTATGCTCAAGGGGAAATACAACAAAATAAAGAAAAAGTGATTGTAAAATTCGGGTATTCTCCACAACTACAGAATACGGAAGTGGCGTGCTTATCCAGCGAACAGAACCCGGGACCTTTGGATCCGAAACCGCGCGAGTAACTTAACCACTCTACCAAAATGATCACTTTAGTACGGAGATTGTTACTGGCTTACATAGATGATACCGCTACACACTCCCCTACCAGTGAGTTGGTGGTTAGGTGAACGAAAGATATAGTTGTCAATGCGAGCGACAAAATAAACAAGCCATGTAGTAGACTAAGTCACTAACACATGTGTGAGCATAAACCAACCGTCTTCTGGTTATACTGTCAAAATTAGAATTAAAAAAGAATATTATCTTGGGATTCAAGCTGGGGAAAAATCGTTAAAAAAAATATATTGGTAAACCGTGTTATTTAAAAATCACGTAGAAAATAACCGTTTAAAAAAGAGTTGGGTGTATTTGTAAATCTGAGATTATGAATGTAATCTTGTGGATTTTTGAGAGGAAAATAGTTTATAAATAAAAAGAGTCCCATGTATATTCTACATCAGGAGTCGGCAACTTTGTAGCTGTGGTATGCCAAACCAGTCTACTAAAACGATTCAAGGTGCCGTACAGTAGGAAATGCTTGAAACAATTCCCGCGGTAATACATGCAGAATTAGGGAATAAACATCAAGAGTTTTCCCGCCAACTTCGGATGCTTCCGAAGCAGTCAACTTGGTCACACCTCCTTGCGACGTCCCCTCAACCAATCAGGAGAGTCTCTCTCATAAAGGACCTACCACATCAGTCCACATTCAATTCATCAGGTATGGGATGGAGGAACGCTTTACCTTCCATTTCCCAGAGACAGCCAGCGTCCAGTTAGGGAATAGAAGTCAGGAATACATATTTAAAACTTATTACATATTACTTTTGCATCATTTTATAAACAAATAAACATAAGAAATAAACTATGAATTCAATATAAATAAAATTTTAAAAAAGTACACATATTAAGCATTTTGTATGTTTTAAACAATAATTAATGTTTTTAGTCCAGTGTAGGAAGGAGAACGGAGGAGCACCAGATATAATTGTGAATTATATAGTCTTTATATTGGTAACAACAAACAACTCAAGTCATTCGTAGTAATACTCGTATATTAAGATGGCTGGTCATATTTGGAGAAGCGAGTATTGCGCGAACTTATTGCAAAGTTTGAAAGAAGAAATCAAGCAAAAACGGCCGGATTTGGCTAAGAAGAAAGTGTTGTTTCATCAAAACAATGCATCTGCTCACAAATCCGTCATTGCAATGGCCAAAATTAATGAATTAAAGTTTGAATTGCTACCTCTTGCACCCTATTCACTAGATTTAGCCCCCTTGGATTATTTCCTATCCCCAAACTTGAAAAAATGGCTCAGTGATCAAAGATTTTCCAACGATGAAGTGATGTCCGCAGTTAATGGCTATTTTGAGGCGCAAGCCAGTTCTTACTATAAAAAGGGGTATCGAACGTGTTGAACATCACTGGGAAAAATGTATAGGAGACATGTTGAAAAATAGATATATTTCCCCCCAAAATTTTTGTGTTTTCTGGGACCACCCTCGTAGTACTCTCGTCAAAATTAAATCACGACAATGTTTAGCATCCAACGAGAGCTTGAATAAAAAACTAAATGAAGCGTCTAAATTTGGCAACGAGGTCATCACTAGATGGTGCCACCATCTAGGTCTCACATTTGGGGACTTGCCGGGTCTGCAAAAGCTAAAATTCAGCCCCATTGAAAAATAAATTCGAACATTCAACCTACCAATAGAAATAAGTAATACTTATGCAATGATAAATACAGTCGACTCTCGATAATACAAACTCCTCGATAATTCGAAGTAAATGCTCAGTCCCTAGAAAAACTCCTGATATTTCGAACTAAAACAATACATTTGGGTACACTCAATAATTCGAAGTAAAATATGTGGCTGTCCAGACAACAACATGCAATACTTCGAAGTTATCTTATAAAACTCTCGACAATTCGAACACTCACTATCATGTACAGTTCTGTAGCAAACAGGTTGGAGCTTACAAGTTTTGTGTTGTATTGTCTCTGATTATTTTCCCTGTAACGTAGCCCCTTAAATGACCATCTGCCTACTACCCCTTCTTAGTGTTTTCTCGGTTCATTAGGCGAAAAGACACTTTTATTGGTTCCCTTCTTCAAGTAGACAATAGACCTATCACACCTGTTGTCAGCCGTCCATATCTTTCGTTTAACACGTGGCCTTGCGTCCCATGTGTTCAGAAAAGATGGTCCACTATTGTGAAGAAGAGATGCGTAGGAATGTGTTTGAATGTATTCTTTAATACATGACTTTTAACTTCTGTATAATATTTATATTGCATAATAGGTACTTTTTAAAAATACTTAATAATAATTCTATTCATATGTACAATTGTTTTATTACATAGTTTCACACACACAAATTTAAATGAGTTAGCAAAAAAAATTCTCTTCGTGAATTTTGGAATTTTTTTCCCTACCCTCTCCATAATTCGCACTCTTGATAATTAGAAATTTTTCATTTATCCCTCCAACTTTGAATTATCGAGAGTCGATTGTATCTATATTTTAATACGATTCGTTCGAAGTAAAGTGGGAGATTTTTTAAAAATTTGTGTTGTTACTGATTGCTGAACGTATCCCTTGAGAAGACACAGTTGTTTGTAAATGCCTGTGCTACATGGGGAACTCTCGAAAGAGGCTGGTGCTAGGAGAAGAGGAGTTTGAGAACCTTGGGTGTTCTCTCTCAAAATTGGGGTGGAATGGAGCAAAATCGTACTGTCACCTACATGGTGCGTAAAGCTGCAGCCAAAACGACAGAAGTAATATAACTGCCTTGCCACGATGAAATTCGGGGGCCTTGATTTGATTTTATCTTCCTATTGAGGGGATAAGTAACACAACAACAACACCCGTTTTTGAAGAGGAATTGACTGTAAGTTCTCAAAATAAAGCACACAATTTTACAAAGGATTTTTGTAATTTTAGGTTTCATATGGTATGGTTTCTTGCTGGAATGAGAAGCGGAATAACACTCTTGATAAGGTATGAAAAACGGAGATTTTTTTAAAAATTAAACAAATTTTAAGCATTAGTGAGATATATTTGTAATTTTCACAGTTCACTTTTATTATTTGTTTAAAATGATGAAATATAATTTGTAATAAATATATATTAATATAATTTTTTTTCAAATTAATGTTTCTTAAAATTTTTTGTGATGATGAAATTCAATATGTTACAAAAAAAATAACTACATAAAACTTTTTATCTTGAGTTGTAACGTAATCGCGATTTGCAATATTACTATACAGTAGAACGTCGTTTATCCGAATCAATTGGAACCGAATACCGTTCGGAAACGCGATTGTTCGGATAACCGAAAACCGAATGCGATCCATGCAGTATATGAAACCGGACACTATACGAATAGTGAAAATCATCACATGCGGGAAACGTGCTTGAAGAAAAAGCAAAATAGGTGCAAAATGTCGCAAATTTACATTTATTGTGGAAAATAATCACTCATTTATCGCTGTATAATTGTACACCTTCGTTTTTTTCGTTGCAAGGTCTCTGATTATCTTGAGCAGCAGTAATGCGGCTTAAAGGGGTATCTTGACAGCGCTCTGATTGTTGTTCGTACCACTCCATAGCTGTTTTTAGCACAGAAAACGTTTTGAAATGGTTTCTCGACGTTTTTTTACGTCAGAAATTGTTGACTTTCCAACATTATAAAACTGTGCTAGAGACGCACCACTTTCTCCCTTCGCGAGACGGTTCAATATTTCAAGTTTTATCTGTATGTTCAAGACGTTGCGCTTCCGTTTTGATTTCGAAGCCATTGCAGTTGACAACTCAACAAAAGAACACGCATGCACCCCTCTTTTGGAAACAAACTCACCTAATATTAGAAGCAGATGTTTACCAAATCACACAACTCAACCTCCCCAAATATCCTCACCTAGGGTTTTCCTATCACTTTTGGCCTCACGCGGAACAATTGATGAGCACTGCACTGTTCGAAAACGTATCCGGACTTCGGTTCGGACATTTGACGCTCCGGATAATAAACGATCGTATAAACGACGTTCTACTGTAATTGCATTTTTGTTCGCTTTAAATAGAAATTTTTGACTAACTTTTCCTTTTCAAAAATTTTGATTTGCTTTATTTTTATTATATTACATTAAAAAATTCTTTTTTTCAGATACAGAATGACAGAATCTATCCATACGAGCATTTCGTAAGTATTTTTATACAATGCACTTCCTGAAAGTAAATCTCTCATATACTAATCTTGACAACTAAGAAATGATTACACAATCTTATTTAAAATATATGTTGATGTTATATATTTTGATAAGCCTAAAATGTGTTCTATTATATAATGTTGGCTTTGCAACGGTTATACTTCGTTATTAATAAGACATAGTACTCATACCTTATTTTTCATCTGTTTGCTCAATCTTTCAATAATCAATATCAAAATAAATTTAAAATGTGGAGTGATTTATCTTAAACTGATTCTTTCAAATAAGGTTTATTTTTCTCTTACAATCTTTTAACAGTAGATTTCTATGATAGCGGGATTTGATTCATACACTCTGAATCTCTTCTCTGAAAGTGGTGCCCTGGTGTTTCTTGAGGGTAAGCAAATAGCTATGAGATACCTAGATATACTAGCAGATCAAGTACCCACTGCAATGTTGCGTTCTTACTGTGAGGGCGACGGATACTTCATAGACGATAATGCAGCTATATATTGTGCTAGAAGTGTTCAAAATTAGCTTACTGAATATCAGTCACACTCCCTACACCTCCCCTGGCCACCGCATAGCCCGGATCTTATATCTCATAGAACATTGATTCCCAACCCTTGGTCCGCGAATCAAATAATACCGGGCCGAACAAGAAACATTAAACTTTTCATTTTATTTACAGTGGTGTATTTCTCTCAGGTATGCGCGACCTTTTATGAAAATCTCTTTATATTCCATGTTAAATCTCTTTATGCTCAGTTTTTGTGTGATTGTATTTTATACAGAAGGCATGTTTAAACAGAATTAAATTAAAGTTATTAAATCAAACAAATTAAAATATAAACAATCAACGTCATATTTAACGATATATGTTCTATAATATTCCATATATTTCCGTATATAAGTCGAGAATTTGTGGAACTTTTTAAAGTTAAAGTAAGGGGGCGGTTTATAAACGGATTTGCTAATCTCGGAAAAAACGCTGTGCTGGAAAAACGGATTATTCAACATTTTCCGTTTTGAATGGAGCTTCTATTTGAAAAAAGTTAAATTGGAAAATGTTCCACCCATTTTACCCGCTTTGCGACATTTTTACCTTCATGGTGACATGTTTGAAATATGCAGAAGGTGTTTTTTCAATTCGGCCTATATACGGGTTTCGAATTTGAGGTAAGTTTTTGAAAAATTAATACAAAAAAAAGTACTCTTTTCTTATATTCGGAAATATATAGGGTTAGCATCAATGATTCATTTATTTTGAAAAGCCTATATTTTTAAAAGTATTATGCACACACATATACACACACACATTTGCAAGATACATGAAAGAACCACAAACTCACCAAATTTATACACCCTCTAAGCTACACACGTCCAGACGATAATCGAACTCATTCCATGCATTTTTTATTTCATAGCAGTATCAGTCGTCTGCACTATAGCACTGATGCGTTCTTCAATCTCCATTGATGATTGGGGTATTGAGGGTGCGTAAATTAAGTCCATAATGTACCTTCACAGAAAGAAATTGCAGGGCGTTAAATCAAGGAATCTAGGAGGACAAAGCTAGGTCAATCTCATGCAAAAACTCATAGTTTCAGAAATCATGTACTGGGATGTGTCAAGGGAAGACCTTGCTGGAAGACCAAATCCCTGAGTGAGTGAGTGAATATTAAAGTCGCACTGTTCAGCTACTCGAGGGTTTTTGGGAATGGAACTCGTAATTTTGAAACATGGTCAATAGATGAGGACGACATCTAAATTGCCCCCCTCTCTCCTAACTTCCACACCACACCACGGGAAGACGTTTGAGCTTCGACAGATTTAACATGCATCGCGGATCTTCCACGGTACTTGACTCAAACTCATGACACGCCGGTCACCGTTACCTTGACCACTAGGCTACCGCGGCCACTATTTAAAAAAAAGAGAAAGTAACATAAATCTTTCAAAGTTAGTGTCGAAGTGCAAGTTTCGAAATAATTGGTAAAATTCATATTCTCTCCTTGGATATCTGAACCTGTAGTTTATAGTTATCTGAATGTAAATTTCGTGAAAGCTCCTTTTCTAAATAAAAAAATTGTCACAGATGGTAAGATTTTGTATATTGGCACACAATAATATATAACAAAATATCAAAATATCTTTCGAAATAAAAAAAAATATAGTAGCAGGGGAGAGATGTTAAGAGTTCGGACGTGAACATTAAATTATTCTTGTTCTCTTTTATTTATGTTTATTATAATGTATTATTCGAGAAATAAACTTACGTTTCTTTTAATATTGATTTGTTTTGTGGTCCACCTAAAGTTAAGCCTTGTTTATTTAGCCTTATGTTAGTTGGTGTTCATGATAACATTCGAATGGGAAAAAATGAACTAGCACCAGACAGGGTTACCAGAAATAAGACTATTGTCGCTGGCGTCTGGCGTTTTACTTTACAGTAGTTTAATTAAAATATATTCCACCCATTTTACCTGTTTAGCAACGTTTCAGCCTCGGAGCGACATGTTTGAATGTTACATGAACCTTACATACCTTACATGAACCTTACCTGAATGTTACATGAATGTTACATACCCTTCCCCAAACTCAGCTAAATTATAGGGCTCGAATTTTGGGTAATTTCTTTAAAAATAAGCGCGCTCTTGGTTTATATATGTTTTGGCTTATATATAATAGGAACTATACGCTATTTACTAATATATTTTGTTCTTCTTTCCCTTTTTAATACAGATGTGTAAAAGTCGAATTTTCAAGACTACATTGGAAAAAGCAACTTGTCCATGCAAACTAGAAAAAGGTATCCTTTGCACATCACTTCCACAGTTCCACAATTTGACGGTATTCATATAAATACCTCTTATCGGTTAAAGAATTGCGCTTATTGTTCCTTAATTTTGTTTAAATATTGCCTCCATAATGTTCTCGTCGATATATATCATTCAATTTTGAGTTTATCTTCTTCAATAATAAAGTTTACTTTCTTTTATTAAATCAGTTATAAATGTTTTAGTATTGCAGAGTAGCATAAAAATAAAGGATCTAAATCAATGAGTGTATTTTGTTTTATTCTTACGTCTTTTTTTTCTGTAACCGAATTCTCTTAAATTTCATTTTAACTATCTTATTAGTTAAAATGAAAATAACGTTACTTTTTCCCCCAGTAATAATTGAACTGTAATGACATATTATGAAACAAAGTTTAGAGATTTCAGTTTTCTATCAAATGTTGTAAGAATTTAATTGAATGAGTTTATACATGAATTATTTTTGCAATAAAAAGAACAGAGCAGCGAATCCTAAACATTCCATCACCGCGGCCCCCTTTATGTATCAACCTGACATCGCGGACACCCCCCAAGATTTTAAACACCCCTCCACCCTGACACCAACACATAGCTGAGTGATTTAAAGATTCCTCAATATTCCTATAAATGTTAAGCTGTTTTTACAGACTTTTTTAAAACTTTTTTTTCTTTTAAGAAAACGGTAAACATCTAATTAAAAATAATGCAAAATACTTTATTTTTTGTATTTATAACGGGCTGCGAATTGGTGTTTTATCAGTGCAGACCTAGTACATTCTCGGAAGCTGGTATCTCTTTTTAGTACGGCACCAAAAAGGCGGATGCCAATCCCCACAGGTAATTTTTACGCCCAATTTTCTTCCTAGAGGGAGACACCTGAGCTCTAACGATGCCAACCTGTAGTAGTATTCACTTTTGCCGAGATCATCCAAGCTTAACAGACACTCCAGGGATTTTTTGCATGTCATATATTCAAACGGCATCGACGCTGTCGATTTTCTGCATCATGAAAATACACCAATTTGGGCCGGGGTCGAACCCGCAACCTTAGGTGCAGAAGGCCAGCGGCAAACTAACCACGCCACCCAGCGGCATACAAAATACTAATTTCAAATTAATAATATTGTAACGAACTCTAGACTCATTCTGAAACTCAAGGCTGATCCGAGGTACTGCGCCTGCGCAAGTGCCACGCCAGGGAGTTCAGTGTTCACCTCTCGACGAGAGAGGTCGTCTATTTTTAGCGCGTTTTTCACGTAGTGGAACAAAAGCGCTATTAGGACGCAAATTTGGACTTCGTCTTCGTTCCATATTTTGTCGTACCTTTTTCTCAGCCAATAAGCAACCAATTGACCTCGGGTTTTCGGCATTGGGTCGCATTTCACCCTAGATGAGCCGAAATATATTTAAATTTAATAATTTTAAATTAGCCCCTTTGATGACCACCTGCCTGCCATCCCTACTTTGTTTCCTGGTTCCTCAAGCAAAACATGCTTTTATTGCTTTCGTCATTCAAGTGGGGAATAGACCGGCCGCACTAGTTGTCAAGCGTCCATATCTTTCGTTTAACACGTGGTCTTGCTGCACATGTGTTCAGAAAGGATGGCCTGCTATTGTGAAGAAGAGATGAGTAGAATTGTGTATTTTACGTCGGAGTGACATGACGATTTATGACTCATATGTATGACTTATGGCACAAAATAGGACATGGGCCGGACTGGATCATACTTTGAAGAACCAATGGGGTTGGGGACAGTGTCGTAGGAAACCGATAACAAATTATACAGATTTTTAGAGATGGCAGATTTTTTCGTCAAAAAAAAGATTAATTATGTACAGTAGGTATTCTTTTAAATATTGTTTTTAATACAAAATGTATTTTTAATACAGGATTTTAAACTTGTAGATAATATTTATACTGTATATATATACGACGTACATTTTAAAAATACTTTAAAAGTAATTTTATTCATATGTGCAATTGTTGTTTTATTACATAGTTTCAAATTTAAATGTGTTTGAAAAAAATTTCTCTTCGTGTATTTTGAGTTTTTAACCTGCTCTCGTTGTCCGGGGAGGGCATTAAATCGATTGCGATCAACCGGTGGAACGCCAAGACGTTTTTGGGTGACCGCCTTCACGAAGACCCAATAATCGTTTCATCATACGAAGGTCTGGAAATACCGTATTATTTCGAATCCAAGCTGCCATCATTCTAAGCCGCTTCTCCAAATTCTCAACAAAATTTTGTGAAAATTGAAAAATAGTCTAAAATTAATTTATCGATATCCAATTTTACGAAATTAAAATAAATTTAAAGGGAAAACTAAAAGAAGTGAATAATTAGTTATTTTTATCAATGTATTAAAACTTTTAAATACATGCATGAAGCTGTAATTGCTCTAAATACCCCATCCAACACCATTTTTTACCTTCGATTCTAAGCCGCACCCGATTTTCAGTAGCATTAACATTGGTAAAAACGTGTGGCTTAGATTCGAAGAAATATGGTATTTTAAAAAATACGGAGGAAAAAAATCAAATTATAAGAGAAAATTTCGTTTAACAGAAAATGCACTTCGCTATTTGGAGTCTATTAATGTTCTTGGTTCCGTAAAAAAGTTCGCGAAGCAGAGAAATTCGTAAAATAGAAGCTCGTAAAATGAAGGTCCGTCTGTATTGCATACTTTCTTTTAGCTCACCACGCCTACGCCACTGGGTGGACCGCAACACCTTGAAAAAATTAGAAGCAGCCTGTTTTCTGGAAAAGTCTGCCCACCTCCTGCTCTTGATTATTCGAACTCTTGATGATACGAAGTTTTTCATTGGTCCCTCCAACTTCGAAATATCGAGAGTCCACTGTATTTGCGAAATGCATCATTCAAGAGAAAGCCCAATGAAACGAAATCCCCAATAAAGTTCAGTGTAAATTTCGTCGTTGTTATGGAAGCAAACTTCCAGGTGGAAAATCAATGAAGCGATAATATGAAATGTTGAAAGAAATAGGCAGCGTTAAGGATCTTCCTAGAAGTGGCAGGCAGAGTATAAGTGAAACAACTATTGAACTTAACACTTGGCGAGAATTGGACTACCCCTTAGATATTCTCCGATCTATTAAGAGGAACCACGTTGAAATTTACTGAGGTAAAGGGTTTTAAAAATTCATAATATTGCTTACAACATATGTCTAATTACAATGATTTGAGCACATACATATATACTTTATATTTCATACCAAAAGAGGAAGGCTATAATGTTCCATAAAACTTAATAAGTTAATTTGTTTATGCGAGAGAGCCCCCCGTTATGCCTTTTTAAAATATAAGTACGACAATTGCATCAAGAGGTAAAGAAAAAGCTTTATGTTAATCAAGAATCTGAAAATGAACATGTGTAGAATGGTCGATACGACCAGAAAAAGAACTTTTTATCCTGAGCATAAAAATTCCAATATAATGCTTCTGAGTTAATCAAATTCCGTATTACAGAGGCGGGCCAAAAGTTGCCCGCGGGCAGCATGTGGCCCACAAAGAGTTTTTCTGCTGCCCGGCAAGACCGTCAGAAAACGAAACAGGCAAAAAATGTTCTCTGTGTTTGTTGTAATTTGATCTACATATATTTGAAAGCAAAGTTTTTCGTGCATAAAGATCAAACTAGAGTAAGTACAGTTGCAAGTTGAGTGACATTAACTTGCAGGTTGTGATGAGAATTTCAACATTAAACTCACTGATTAAAAAAAATTGTAGAAAAGTGTTTGGGGTACATTTTTTTCATTAAATTTATTCTAAAATTAAATGTACTAGCAGCCATGGATGATATGAAATTAGCACAATAAATAAATTGAATAACAGTGCAAATATTTAATTTATACATTTATTGATTTTTATGGTACAAGTTATTCTTTTTCTGAGATGCAATGTTAACTAATGATAAGGTGACCGATTGTCCTTCTTAAAGGAGGTCATTCCGTCTTTTATAGGTTCTGTCCTTCCTCAAAAAGTGTCCTCCTTTTCAATATTTTAAATTTATCTGTTAATCTTTGTATCCAGAGATGCCAGGCCGAACTGTTACGCGTCATGTGCCGGGATATATACGTATAGTATGAATTATGGAACATGTTAATGTATTTTGTATATAATCGGGCATCTATTTTCCACAAAACGATTCAAAAGATTAATGATGAACGTTTTTCAGATAAAGGAGTTAGTATTATTTTGAACGAT
>BMAO01032193.1:0-24098 GCA_019973975.1 Trichonephila clavata | reverse complement strand
AAGTAAATTTCAGATCAGTGGGGATGCAGCAAGTGAATTCAATCATTGAAAGAAGTTATTCAATGCAAGGAAAAATTGAGACTACTTTTTAAAATTCTTTTAAAAAAAAGTTTTGGGAATTTTTATTTTTTAAATGAATGATCTAAAAGAGAAAGGCTTGAATTAATTAGTGTAGAATATCGATTTAATAACATGAAAAGTAATGTGTGCGATGCAATGTCAGTAGGAGAAAAAATTTAAGACAAGTATGAAAAGAGCGACCGGCGGGTTTCTGCGAGGCATACACCCTTCCTTTGCATTGACCACGCACGGCAGTGCTGGCAGTTATAGTCTTGAGTGTAGCGGGAGCTCTGAGCACTCCGCCCAAAACAGTTAACCAATGTTTGGCTAAATGTAAATCACGTATTTTAAATTATTTTAAAAAATCATTACCTTCATTTTAAGGGCGTAATTTTTACGTTAATGCTCTCAAACATCACCAATATTCCAAAAATAACGTACTTTGAAATAAAAAATGTACAAATTACTACTTTTTAATTTATTTCTCAAAAAAAACATAAGTTTACGAAAATCAAATTTTTTTTTTTAAATCCGTAATTTTGAAGCAATTTTTTCAATCTTCGTATATGTTACGGATAATATTACTGTACACACGGAAAAAAGGTTTTGTGAGATTATCTTCATAAATGACGAAGTTATTCAATGTGAAGTAAAAATTAAGACTACTTTTTAAAAATTCTTTAAAAAAAAGTTTTGGAATTTTATTTTTAAATGAATGGATCTAAAAGAGAAAGGCTTGAAGTTAATTAGTGTAGAATATCGATTTAATAACACGAAAAGTAATTCATACCCAACGATTTAGAAATAATTTTCATAAAAACGCATCAGTTTTAACACTATTTTAAAAAATTCGAAAAAAATAGAAAATATCGTTATTTTACAAAAAAATTATACCGTGTCGTGGCGAAATAAATGATCTTTCCGATTCTGTAATTATTTTTTGTCTCATTTCGACACCGAAAATTAGATGACAATTTTAATATGGTGGAAAACGTAAGATTACCGCTCGGCCGAAACGGAAGGGAAGTTCCGCCAAGTAAACAACCGGCAGGAGTAAAACAATTAGGCGTTTTAAGGTTTTTAATTAATATCTTTTTAACTAATTACAATATCGGAATATAAATAGGCAATACGGCTTCCCCGGAAAATTCCCGATCTTTTGGTACCTTCCGCGACTTTCTGCGTGGTGCTGTTCGTGAGAAGATAGACGCACATACATAGATAGATACGTTTGTTTACCTTCGAATTTTAATAGTGTAAGACTAGCTTTCATGGCCCGGCGTTGCACGGGCTTATACCGAGGGTATAACTTAATCCCCATGTTAATTTCCTCCTTTCTTTCTGACGCCAACACTTTTGTGTGGTTTTGACGCGTACGATGTGAGTGCATGACCCGTGAGTGCGTGTCATGGCTTTGTCGCTTAACATTTTCCCTTCTCTTCACAAATTCAACACTTCCAATATTATTTTTCGAAATTACTTTGATTTCTTTGTTTCTTTCCTCTCCGCTTAGCCCGGCGTTGCACGGGCTTTTACCGAGTGAATAACTTCATCCCCATGGAAATTTCGTGTTTCCCTCAGGCCGATAGCTCTTATGTGCGCGATGTGAGTGATTTCTTTAACTATGTCATTAAAACTCCCTTTTTCGAAATTTGTTCTTGCGTTGGTGTGGTGTTCTAATTATTAGAGATGGGTGAAAGCGCAGGTGTCGTCCTCGTCACTTGACCATGGTTGAAAATTTCGAGGTCCATCGCCAATAACCCTCGAATAGGCGAACAGTGCGAATTAAAAAATCACTCACTCAGTTTTCAGTTCTTTCGTTGCAATTTTTTAGTCCCCGGAAACGAAAATGTAGCCTTTTTAAAGATAGTTGTATGTTGAAAAAAGACAGAAAAGTAGAAATTTTTCAAATTTCACTACTATTTTAAATATTGAAGTAAAATTGTGAGGATTTTTTGAAATATTCGACACACGGGAAAAATGTTTCATGCAATTATCTTTATAAAAGAAGAAATTATTAAATGATTGTTTTAAGTATTTTGAGTGTTTTATTAAAATTTGTTTCGAATGCATAACATACTGCCATGGAAATTCACCTTCCTTTATCAAAGTTCCTGGTATGTGTGTGATTCCTTTATATAAACGTCACTACAATTCCCTTTTTCGAAAAAAAAAATATCTTCCAGATCTTACTAATGTCAAACATGTTTCAGTTCTCTTTCTACTGCACGGTGTTACAGTGGCTTATTTGAGTGTAGAACTATTTTCCCCCTGACTCTCCCTCAGATATAAGATTTATCTTCAAGTTTCTATTCATGACATGTCAAAAACAATATTGCTTTAGTAAAAAAATAATAAATTTAAACAATAAAAGAAAACTATTTTGATGCTTGAGTAAAAAAAAAGTCATCATTTTTTAATAATAGATAATTTTTAGGAATCGAAAATAATAAAATAATTTTCAGGTTTTCATTAATCAATCAATCGCTACTTACAGTTAGCTTAAAAATGTCTCTAGAACGTACTGATTGGAAGGAAATCCAAACTCTCTTTAAATAACCGGATATTTATTTACAAAACCTATATCTTCGCCCCATCTTAACGTATGCATGCCCCATTTGGGATCTGCCAGTAACACACAATTAAATGATATTCAAAGACTTCAAAATAAAGCGCTTCGAGTCATAGCCAGAGCTCCCAGGTACATCCCAAGATCTGTTCTCCACGAAGAACTTTGTGTTGAACCCATCCACACCCTAATAGCGAATCTTTCCTCAACTTTCCATTCTGCAATCCATCATCATGACAACCCGACGATTAGCTCTCAATCTAACTTCATGAACCAGCCTCACCTCATGTACCGTTTGCCTCATAGCGCAACGAAGATACTACCTGATTTCTAAGAATTCCACCCCCCCCATGCTGTTAAACGTAACGAAAACCCCCTTTTCGGATTGAAGAACGAAACGAAAAAGCTGTTTTCCGTTTACGGAAACTATGTTCCACCTCCCCCACCACCTCCTGACCGCCGAAGCTAGTTTTAGCTTAGGCGAACCTATCATTCTCACTTTATTTACTCCCTTTCTTAGGTATACTGTGTAACTGAAGTAGAAGCCTAGCTACCGCTAGGCTGGCACTGAGGACAAATATTTATTCCAGGCTCTAGAACGTATTTTTATCCAAAATAATAGGCGATATACCTTTTATTAACAAATAATTAATTTAATAAGGAAATAATAGAAATATTCATTTGATTTTAAAAAATATATTAATTTAAATCCACATTATCTATAAATAATAATAAAAAAAATTCTACAGATAGCTCTTGAAACGTTTGGATGTTTGATTAAACATATGTAACTGCTAAGAAAAACACTATGTGAAAAACCTAGTTATAAGTACACATTCACTGAAAAAAATCATTCAAAAAGAAAATAATACTATCTGATAAAAACATTTAATTTTTTAGTTTTTTCCCGGAAACGAAACTGTAGCATTTTTAAAAATAGTTGTATGCTGAAAAAAGAACAGAAAGTATAAATTTTTCAAATTACAAAATTTCACTACTATTTTAATTCTTGAAGTAAAATTGTGAGAATTTTTTGAAATATTTGACACGGGGAAAAAAGTTTCATGCAATTACGCATTATTTTAAAGTAAACTATAAGTTTTATGAAAGAGAACAAAAATTTCGATACTGATAAATATTTTAAATGAATCTCAGAAATGCATTGAATGCATTTTAATTTTAAAAAATATATTAATTTAAATCCATTATCAATAAATACTAATAAAAAAAATTCTACAGATAGCTCTTGAAACGTTTGGATGTTTGATTAAACATATATAAGTGTTAAAAATCCACCTTTGGGGGAAAACCTAGTTATATGCCAACATTCACTGAAAAAAACTTTCAAAAAAAAATAATACTATTTGATAAAAACATGTAATTTTTTTAATTTTAATTTTATAGTTTTTCATTCCACTCTGTGTTAATTAAATTATTTAAACACGTATCTGCGAAAAAAAGTATATTATAAAAAACTAACTTATTAATTATTTTCTAATGAAATTGATTAAAATTGCTCATTTAGCAATTAATTGTGACATACCATTTGCTTACATAATGGCAGCACTGAAAATGAAGTAAATTTCAGATCAGTGGGGATGCAGCAAGTGAATTCAATCATTGAAGAAGTTATTCAATGCGAAGGAAAAATTGAGACTACTTTTTAAAAATTCTTTAAAAAAAAGTTTTGGGAATTTTATTTTTTAAATGAATGGATCTAAAAGAGAAAGGCTTGAAGTTAATTAGTGTAGAATATCGATTTAATAACACGAAAAGTAATGTGTGGCGACGCAATGTCCAGTAGGAGAAAAAATTTAAGACAAGTATGAAAAGAGCGACCGGCGGGTTTCTGCGAGGCGTACACCCTCCTTTGCATTGACCACGCACGGCAGTGCTGCAGTTATAGTCTTGAGTGTAGCGGGAGCTCTGAGCACTCCGCCACAAGACAGTTAACCAATGTTTGGCTAAATGTAAAATCGCGTATTTTAAATTATTTTAAAAAATCATTACCTTCATTTTAAGGGCGTAATTTTTACGTTAATGCTCTCAAACATCACCAACTATTTGCAAAAATAACGTACTTTGAAATAAAAAATGTACAAATTACTACTTTTTAATTTATTTCTCAAAAAAAAACATAAGTTTACGAAAATCACAATTTTTTTTTTAAATCCGTAATTTTGAAGCAATTTTTTCAATCTTCGTATATGTTACGGATAATATTACTGTACACACGGAAAAAAGGTTTTGTGAGATTATCTTCATAAATGACGAAGTTATTCAATGTGAAGTAAAAATTAAGACTACTTTTTAAAAATTCTTTAAAAAAAAAGTTTTGGAATTTTATTTTTTAAATGAATGGATCTAAAAGAGAAAGGCTTGAAGTTAATTAGTGTAGAATATCGATTTAATAACACGAAAAGTAATTCATACCCAACGATTTAGAAATAATTTTCATAAAAACGCATCTGTTTTAACACTATTTTAAAAAATTCGAAAAAAATAGAAAATATCGTTATTTTACAAAAAAAATTATACCGTGTCGTGGCGAAATAAATGATCTTTCCGATTCTGTAATTATTTTTTGTCTCATTTCGACACCGAAAATTAGATGACAATTTTAATATGGTGGAAAACGTAAGATTACCGCTCGGCCGAAACGGAAGGGAAGTTCCGCCAAGTAAACAACCGGCAGGAGTAAAACAATTAGGCGTTTTAAGGTTTTTAATTAATATCTTTTTAACTAATTACAATATCGGAATATAAATAGGCAATACGGCTTCCCCGGAAAATTCCCGATCTTTTGGTACCTTCCGCGACTTTCTGCGTGGTGCTGTTCGTGAGAAGATAGACGCACATACATAGATAGATAGATACGTTTGTTTACCTTCGAATTTTAATAGTGTAAGACTAGCTTTCATGGCCCGGCGTTGCACGGGCTTATACCGAGGGTATAACTTAATCCCCATGTTAATTTCCTCTTTTCTTTCTGACGCCAACACCTTTGTGTGTGGTTTTGACGCGTACGATGTGAGTGCATGACCCGTGAGTGCGTGTCATGGCTTTGTCGCTTAACATTTTCCCTTCTCTTCACAAATTCAACACTTCCAATATTATTTTTCGAAATTACTTTGATTTCTTTGTTTCTTTCCTCTCCGCTTAGCCCGGCGTTGCACGGGCTTTTACCGAGTGAATAACTTCATCCCCATGGAAATTTCGTGTTTCCCTCAGGCCGATAGCTCTTATGTGCGCGATGTGAGTGATTTCTTTAACTATGTCATTAAAACTCTCTTTTTCGAAATTTGTTCTTGCGTTGGTGTGGTGTTCTAATTATTAGAGATTTTGTGAAAGCGCAGGTGTCGTCCTCGTCACTTGACCATGGTTGAAAATTTCGAGGTCCACATCGCCAATAACCCTCGAATAGGCGAACAGTGAGAATTAAAAAATCACTCACTCAGTTTTCAGTTCTTTCGTTGCAATGTTTTGTCCCCGGAAACGAAAATATAGCCTTTTTAAAGATAGTTGTATGTTGAAAAAAGACAGAAAAGTAGAAATTTTTCAAATTTCACTACTATTTTAAATATTGAAGTAAAATTGTGAGGATTTTTTGAAATATTCGACACACGGGGAAAATGTTTCATGCAATTATCTTTATAAAAGAAGAAATTATTAAATGATTGTTTTAAGTATTTTGAGTGTTTTATTAAAATTTGTTTCGAATGTATAACATACTGCCATGGAAATTCACCTTCCTTTATCAAAGTTCCTGGTATGTGTGTGATTCCTTTATATAAACGTCACTACAATTCCCTTTTTCGAAAAAAAAAATATCTTCCAGATCTTACTAATGTCAAACATGTTTCAGTTCTCTTTCTACTGCATTGTGTTACAGTGGCTTATTTGAGTGTAAATCTATTTTCCCCCTGACTCTCCTCTCAGATATAAGATTTATCTTCAAGTTTCTATTCATGTCATGTCGAAAACAATATTGCTTTAGTAAAAAAATAATAAATTTAAACAATAAAAGAAAACTATTTTGATGCTTGAGTAAAAAAAAAAGTCATCATTTTTTAATAATAGATAATTTTTAGGAATCCAAAATAATAAAATAATTTTCAGGTTTTCATTAATCAATCAATCGCTACTTACAGTTAGCTTAAAAATGTCTCTAGAACGTACTGATTGGAAGGAAATCCAAACTCTCTTTAAATAACCGGATATTTATTTACAAAACCTATCTTCGCCCCATCTTAACGTATACATGCCCCATTTGGGGATCTGCCAGTAACACACAATTAAATGATATTCAAAGACTTCATAATAAACAGGTACATCCCAAGATCTGTTCTCCACGAAGAACTTTGTGTTGAACCCATCCACACCCTAATAGCGAATGTTTCCTCGACTTTCCATTCTGCAACTTTCCATTCTGCAATCATGACAACCCAACGATTAGCTCTCAATCTAACTTCATGAACCAGCCTCACCTCATGTACCGTTTGCCTCATAGCGCAACGAAGATACTACCTGATTTCTAAGAATTCCACGCCCCCCCCCATGCTGTTAAACGTAACGAAAACCCCCTTTTCGGATTGAAGAACGAAACGCAAAAGCTGTTTTCCGTTTACGGAAACTATGTTCCACCTCCCACCACCACCTCCTGACCGCCGAAGCTAGTTTTAGCTTAGGCGAACCTATCATTCTCACTTTATTTACTCCCTTTCTTAGGTATACTGTGTAACTGAAGTAGAAGGTCTAGCTACCGCTAGGCTGGCACTGAGGACAAATGTTTATTCCAGGCTCTAGAACGTATTTTTATCCAAAATAATAGGCGATATACCTTTTATTAACAAATAATTAATTTAATAAGGAAATAATAGAAATATTCATTTGATTTTAAAAAATATATTAATTTAAATCCACATTATCTGTAAATAATAATAAAAAAATTCTACAGATAGCTC
This sequence comes from Trichonephila clavata, assembly GCA_019973975.1. Lineage (NCBI taxonomy): Eukaryota > Metazoa > Arthropoda > Arachnida > Araneae > Nephilidae > Trichonephila > Trichonephila clavata. The sequence goes on along the minus strand of BMAO01032193.1, from coordinate 16,505 downwards.
TTGAAACGTTTGGATGTTTGATTAAACATTTCTAACTGCTAAGAAAAACACTATGTAAAAAACCTAGTTATAAGTACACATTCACTGAAAAAAATCATTCAAAAAGAAAATAATACTATCTGATAAAAACATTTAATTTTTTTAGTTTTTTCCCGGAAACGAAACTGTAGCATTTTTAAAAATAGTTGTATGCTGAAAAAAGAACAGAAAGTATAAATTTTTCAAATTACAAAATTTCACTACTATTTTAATTCTTGAAGTAAAATTGTGAGAATTTTATGAAATATTTGACACGGGGGGCAAAAAGTTTCATGCAATTACGCATTATTTTAAAGTAAACTATAAGTTTTATGAAAGAGAACAACAATTTCGATACTGATAAATATTTTAAATGAATCTCAGAAATGCATTGAATGCATTTTAATTTTAAAAAAATATATTAATTTAAATCCATTATCAATAAATACTAATAAAAAAAATTCTACAGATAGCTCTTGAAACATTTGGATGTTTAATTAAACATATATAAGTGTTAAAAATCCACTTTGGGGGGAAAACCTAGTTATATGCTAACATTCACTGAAAAAAACATTAAAAAAAAAAGAATACTATTTGATAAAAACATTTAATTTTTTTAATTTTAATTTTATAGTTTTTCATTCCACTCTGTGTTAAAATTATTTAAACACGTATCTGCGGAAAAAATTATATTATACAAAACTAACTTATTAATTATTTTTAATAAAATTGATTAAAAATGCTCATTTAGCAATTAATTGTGACATATAGTTTTCGGCATTTTACTTTTTTAATCACTGTTTCTAAATATCAATGAACTTTTTAAAAATCATTTTCTTTTAAATTCATCGATATTTATAAAATACAAAACTATAACTTATTAATATTTTTACATTAAAATTGATTAAAAATATTCATTTAGCAATTAATTGTGACATTCCGTTTGCTTAAATAATGGCAGCACTGAAAAATTACGTGGGAAAAATAAACAGAAATGAAAGCTTCTTGTTAGGAATTGTTGAAAAAGATAGAAATTACTTTGAATGATTAAAAATCAGAAAAAAACCTTTTTTAAGGCAAAAAAAAAAAAAATGAAAAGTACATTAAAATAACAGAGGATCATGTTAAAATAAGTATTTATCAGTAAAATTAATTTACGTGGGAAATATAAGCAGAAACGAACAAAATGAAATTCGCTAGATTCGAACCTAGCCATAAGAAAGAATTAAGATACTTCGCGAAAGCGGCGCGTTAGCCAATCACGCCACGCAGGTTAGTAACAGAACAGAAAATAGGCAATAATAATGAATGGTCGGTTCAAATTGAATTTAATTTTTAATTGAGGGGATCCATAGGATATTCACATAACGATTGAAAGATTTCGATTGAAGATTACATTTAAATGTATTGCAAAAAATTTATTGATTTTTGATATTTAAAAAAAAAAGCAATTAATAATAAAGAATATATAATACAAACATAGCTTTTTTTTTCTTCTAAGGAATTTATACCTATTTAACTGACTATTTCCAAAAAAAAAATTTCGAAATGGGCAAATTCTTTGATTTTATTATGAAATTATATGTCAAAAAAAAGAAATATACATTAGGCATTATTTTAAAGTAAACTATAAGTTTTATGAAAGAGAACAAAAATTTCGATACTGATAAATATTTTAAATGAATCTCAGAAATGCATTGAATGCATTTTATCATCTTAATCTGACATATATAGTTGATAAAATATATCTTTCACTCGCATTTTTTTTTTTTACTCGTCAAAGTTACTGATTTCCCCCTGTTTAAGGCAGAATTTTTTTAGTGTAACCCTTGAGTTAGAGCGGTCGAAGGCGAAACAGGTCTGAAGTCTTTGGCGCAAAGCTAATTTTCGACGCCAGTGTTTGGCTAAATGTAAAATCGCATATTTTGAATTATTTTAAAAATCATTACCTTCATTTTAAGGGCATAATTTTTACGTTAATGCTCTCAAACATCACCAACTATTTGCAAAAATTACGTACTTTGAAATAAAAAAAGTACAAATTACTGCTTTTTAATTTATTTCTCAGAAAAACATAAGTTTACGAAAATCACAATTTTTTTTTTTTAAATCCGTAATTTTAAAGCAATTTTTTCAATCTTCGTATATGTTACGAATAATATTACTGTACACACGGAAAAAGGATTTTGTGAGATTATCTTCATAAATGACGAAGTTATTCAATGTGAAGTAAAAATTAAGACTACTTTTTAAAAATTCTTTAAAAAAAAAGTTTTGGGAATTTTATTTTTTAAATGAATGCATCTAAAAGAGAAAGGCTTGAAGTTAATTAGTGTAGAATATCGATTTAATAACACGAAAAGTAATTCATACCCAACAATTTAGAAATAATTTTCATAAAAACGCATCAGTTTTAACACTATTTAAAAAAATTCGAAAAAAATGGAAAATATCGTTATTTTACAAAAATAATTATACCATGTCGTGGCGAAATAAATGATCTTTCCGATTCTGTAATTATTTTTTTGTCTCATTTCGACACCGAAAATTGGATGACAATTTTAATATGGTGGAAAACGTAAGATTACCGTTCGGCCGAAACGGAAGGGAAGTTCCGCCAAGTAAACAACCGGCAGGAGTAAAACAATTAGGCGTTTTAAGGTTTTTAATTAATATCTTTTTAACTAATTACAATATCGGAATATAAATAGGCGATACGGCTTCCCCGGAAAATTCCCGATCTTTTGGTACCTTCCGCGACTTTCTGCGTGGTGCTGTTCGTGAGAAGATAGACGCACATAGATACATAGATACGTTTGTTTACCTTCGAATTTTAATAGTGTAAGAAGATAATTAAAAAAGGAAATATTTCTCTCAGATAAACTACATACAGTGAAAATTGGTTAACATGAAACTGAGGAAACTGAAATATTTTTTCATGTTAAAAAAATTTTTTGAGTAAAAAAATATTGCAAAAATGTATATTTACCAAAATTAAGTTAATTAAAGTACATTTTACTTACGTAGATGTGTATATATTAGTGCATTTAAGAAAAAACAAGGAAACAAAAACAATCATAAGAATTTAAAGAAATTAAATAAAAAATTTACAAGTTTTTTGAAAAACAAAACATTTATTGAGTTTTTGGAAAATAATCTGTTTTTCTTTGTATTGTTTTCTTTAACATCAAATTGTTTGATGTCATCCATTTTTTTATTCATTTCACCATTGGAAAGTACGCCTAAATAACTGTGCATACTTTTCCTGATGCTCTTCATTCTGGATGACATGCAAACAGGAGCTGCATTATTAATTTCATTTCCGTCACTGGAATCTGTATCAATGATATTTTTTAAGTTTTAAGCAAACTCCAAAATGTCTTTGTCAGCCATAATTACATCCTCATCCCCAATGCAAACTCTTCCGATAATACAGTAGGACAGTCCAATAATACAAAATCTTTCTCAAACATTTCAATAAGTGTTTGGTGTTTTTGTATTTTGTTCATTCCCAGAGGGGAAATCTTTTCATATTAAGAGGAAAAAAATGTGTGAATATACATAGTAGTTTGTCGGGACTGTTGTAATATTTCGTACATTAACTATTATTTCTTGTTAAACATATTTCACTGTATATGCTCATGATATTTACATTTTACAGAGATAACATATGACTAAATAAACTAGACAAACTTGAAAAGTACACAATTCTTTTAGTTCTTCATTTAAAAAGATAATAGAAACATAATTAATTTCAAATTATTGAATTTTATAAACTCAGTAGTTGCTTATGATTGGGCTTAGAAATTTATTTTATAATGAAAAAACAATCATCATAACATATAGAAATGTTTATAGTAAGTTGATTTACATAAAAATGTGTAATAGAAGAATACATGCATATTTTTACAAAATGATTGAAATTTGTTAAGTAATATTACCAGTTAAGCTGATCAGTGATTGCTTCCTGGTGGCTTCAACTTTACTCTTCCTTTTCAAATAATCTTGTGCACAAATATTTCTAAAGCCAATAAGAGATACAGTATATGAATACAAATTTTATAAACATAGTGTTTAATTGCAGATATATTTAACTTATGTTCCTTAAATGCACTTGTAGTTAATTTTAAACACATTTAAACATTTTTAAATTTGTAAGACAATAAATAACTTCAGCTCTTAGTACATAAAATTATTAATTGTTCCTGATGAAATAATCTTTAAAAAAAAGACCTTTTCCTTAGTTAAAATGTTTGATCTAACAAACGATGAATAGTTTGAGATTTTTTACACCAATCAAAAAGTAGGCACTATGATTTATTTAAGATTGATACGGATATTCAACTATATTTAAAAAATGTCATCAAAAAGTATTTTGTCATGTACTTACTGAATATATTCATCCTAATAATTTAATCAAATGAATCTATGAGAAAGGTACACACTCCTAGTTTAAAAGGAATAAGATTTAATGCTTTTAAGTTATAAATTGAAATCTATCAATCTTGTAAAAAATATACATTTCAAAATGCAAACATAGAAATGTGTCCATTCTGGTACTCATTCAATTTATAGTAAAATTAAATTAAATGGAATATCATTAATACTAATGAGAAGGCACTATTGCAAACATAAGATGACATAATTTTCTCATTATTGGTATAAAAAGTATACATTTTTTAATGATGAATCTATATCTAAATATTTAAGAAGCAGCTGAAATTGAAGAATATAATAAGTAATTATTTAACAGATGTTGTTGTTGTCGTGTATGACAAAGTGCTATATGGTAAAACCTCGGTGTACTTGATTGTTGTGGTTTTGATCAGAAATGCCAGGCTTCTTCCAGTTCTTATCTCCCTAATTCTGTATATCCCTTGATCTTGAGATTCAAATTGGGATTGAGTTTAAGTCTCCTAAAGATAAACAACATGAACATTGTTGTCATGAAGAAGACATGATAGTTCATCAATTTTCCTCTGTGTTCCATTAATGTTGAGTTGAAGAATATTCGGTGTCCTCGTAGCATGCATCTCGGAGTGTTCCCGGATACCAGAACACAATGTGTTGGCTACCCCGGATGCGGTTATTTAACAGATGCCAAACAGAAGTTCCATATTTGGTTCGCTATTAACTAAAACTGGTAAATTACTAAAATATAATTCAGAATGTAGAAAATTAAGCTAAAATTTGGATTTAATCATTTATTTGAAAGAAATGGTAACATTTGCATATTTTTTTTGAAAAAATTTATACAAAATGAAAGTTTTATACGTGCAGCAGAAAAATTCAATATACATTATAGAGCAATCGCAAATTACTATACTTTCATGAAGTTTGATATAAGCTCACTTTTTTCGAAAGTATGTTTGAACACCTGTAAAATAAATCATACAAATATATAAATAATATAATATAATGTTAAAACCTGATTTCAAATTGACATTAAACAGTAATTTTTTTATCGTTTAATAATTGAAAAAGGAGGGGGGGGGGAGAAGCTTGCAGAAAATATTGAACCTAGATCAGCACCCTCTAAATTAAAACAATAATCGAACATTTTAAAATGTAAAGGAAAAAGCAATTAATTTTGGAACATACTTTTACCTGAACATAATATGTTTTTTTTTAAGAATTTTTAAAAAGCAACTACAGAATTTCACATACAAACTTAACAGTAAGTATGAAACTTTGAATTATAATTGTTTTCAACAAATTGAAATCAATATCAATTATGAATTTTTTAATCTCGAGTTATTATTCTAACTTTAAACTTTAATCACAGTTAAATTCATGAAAAACACCAATAGACAAAGCAATACGTCTGCAAAATTTACATGAAAATAAATCAAAATAAAGAGGATAGGATGAAAAATATTTTACGTTTGAAGCAGTAAACACTGAAATTGTAAAGGACACAAGTGCACGGTAAGGTATCTACATTTGTTTATTTTGAAAATCAGTGTTGAAGAATGCGTACTTTACCAGCGTTGCATATGAAGTTTTTTGCGTAGCAATGTTAAACACAGCTCTTTGTTTTCCTTTCTCTTTTAGGGTCATGAACTTTCTCATTTAGGGACTTTCTCTTCAAGTATGGTATATCCCTATTAAATGAGAAGTTTTCAAGAGAACTTTTCAAAAGAAATTGGAAATGAAACTTTTTATATATTTGTAACTTTGCGAATAAACACGAATACTAGAAGTTTTATAATTTAATGATGGGCCAATTTTGAAGTAGTAGAATTAAAAATTGATGCTTGGTCTAGAAATACACAGATCGGAAGAAGTCTTAACAAAAAAAAAATAATAATAAAAGATAATGAAACATAATTTTACTTGGAATTTTTGCGAGTTAACTTTTAAGAAATGCATGTGTAAAGTTTCGAGTGTAAAAACTTGTGCTGGATTAGAAGCCGCGATCTATAAATTCGTAAGCACGTAACATACCACTAGACAAAAGTGATCGCACCTGTCCGGAGGCTGTCATGATCTTAAATTCAGTCACAATTTTTTTTTTTTTTTTTTACAATTACCAGACTTTTATTATTGCGTTTTGTTCGGGAAATCTTCATTAACGTGGGCTGGATTTTCTACCGCCAAATTCTCTTTTCTAGCCGAAGATCGATCGCCAAGGCGTATCCTTGAGAGGAACCGGTTTGTAGTAGCCATATGCGATACGATTCTCCTCAGAGAAAACTCGGCGTAGTAATACATTGTATTCCTGACATTCGGGTTTTCATTTCAGTGTTGATGTTTTCTGAAAATATTACCAGTATAATTTAAAGGGTAGGTTAAACGATTTCTCGAATTCACATTTTAAACTTTTTTATCTCAAAATGAGATTATAAAAAAACTTTATGTACATGACAACTAAGTTAAATTTCAAGTTTTTTCTTTTCAAAGCAAAGAGTTATTATTTAAATTCGAAGCTATAAATTTCATTATTTTTATAAATACGAGACATAAGTATCAAATGAAACATAGTTTTAATTTTTTGCCAGAACAAAGGAAAATAATTATTTATAATTATGAAAAAACACACATTTTAGTACAATCAGTGCAGATTGTCTAGTCAAACTAATCCAGAAATCTCAAATATCTTACTATCCTAAATATCTATTATTTGTTTTATCTCATCATTACCTTAATTTTTAAAGAGATAATCACTCAGATTTTTCGAAATAATCGAATGCTTTTCTGAAAATTTTTTCTTCCTTTATATATATTCAGAGATGATTTATTTTTTAAAATCATAGATTATTTTATATTGGGTTTTTTTTAGATATAATAGTTATAAGGGTTTTATTACAGTTTGGAAGGGAATATATACTTATATACAGTACAATATCTTACACATTTCATAATTTTCATTATATTTCTCTTTTTTTTTAACTACAGATTTTCGAAAAAATAGCGATTTACAAAAAGCTGTCGATATTGCATGAGTTCCTGAATAGTATAAGAAAATTCATTTCTGCTCCTGATAATAAAAGTGGCCGCGGTAACCTAGTGGTCAAGTTAACGGACTCGTGGTCGGTGTGTCATGAGTTCGAGCCCAATACCCCTGAAGACCCGCATTGTAAGGGGGCAATGCATAAAAAATCTATCGATGCTTAAACGTTCTCTCGTTGGTGTGGTGTAGAAGTTAGGAGAGGGGTTGCCAGCTCAGGTGTTGTCCTCGTCACTTGACCGTGGTTCAAAATTACGAGGTCTAAAAACCCTCGAGTAGCTGAATAGCGTAATGCTAATATTTATTCACTCAAGATAATAAATGTGTTGAAAATAAATCTCGGATTATCCACGTATAATAAAGCTAGAATTTTCAACTACCAAAACATCACGGTTTCTAGGATTGCTGGAAAGGGGTGACTGTAAATTAATATCTTTGCTGCACCACTTTGAATGAACAGGAAATTCATCAATCAAGAGTTCATTAGGGATATAAACATATTAATCTTAAATTTAGTATTTTTTTTTAAACTAATCAAAATAAAAACTCTAGAATTAACTAATGCCTTTTTGAATCCTCCTTGATATTATTCCTTTTAATTACTTTTACAACTTTACATACATATGTGTAAAATAATTAAATGATTTTTTTTTTCTAAACAGGACATAAGATGTAAAAATTCTTTTCATTGAAAATGAGTGATTTCCATTTTGTACAATTTATATTTCAATATTTGAACTATATGAAACTACAATTATAGCAAAAGTTATAATTGACATAGTTTAAATATCCACGTAAAAATTAAAATAGAATTGAGACAATGATGAAATAACAAAATTTATGTGCTCTTAATCCACTGTTTTCTAATAAAAGTTGATAAACATTTAAAAACATGTAATCTCAAAAACTTGGAAAATGATTTTAAAAATATCATATTATGTCTGAAGGTTGAATATATTATGCCAATTGCAAAATTTTAAAATGAATGTTGAAAAAAAGAATATGTTCTGGTTAAACACTTTTCTCCTTGCAAAACAAGAATGAATGTTTTAATCAACACGACTTAGATTTTTTCAGAGGTCATAGTCAATTTTTAAAAAATGACAGCATTAATTTTTTGATTTGTTTAAAGATCATAGCCAATAAAAATATGATTAATAGCATTTTCTTAATTTCAGAACTTAAAACAAAATCAGTAAAAAAAGGTATCAAAAAATATAAATTAATTCAGTGCTTTTCAAACTGTGGGGCGCGCCTCTCCAGTGGGGTGGGATAACCCTACAAGGAGGGTGCGAGCATGTCGGAAATAAAAGATTGTAATACTCCCATGTTGTGAAATACTAATTAATGCAGCCTTTGATGGTTACAGGAACAAGATATTTTTTAATGTTCATGAAGTTCCACAACACAAGGAGATACACACACAAACAAAATAACATAAGACATCAAAGGAGGGAAAGGCTTTCCCTGACTCCACGAGTATCCATGGCTCGGGGACCATCCGGCGGAAAAAGAACTCTCGAAAAAACGTTCTCCTTTCCCCCAAGAACAAGTAGCGCCACCTGGCTGTCGTTATTTGTCAAGGGAAGGCAGAGTTTAAATGTAACCGTTACAAGATTAAGAATGTATCTATATATTAATTTATTGAAAGAAAGCAAAGGAAAAAAAATTCTGATATAAAAATTAATTAAATATCCATGTGTGTGTGTGTGTGTGTGTACACTGTTATAATATACTTATAAATTGTACAGTACAATACATTTAATAATAAATTTATCTATATTAAATTAAGAACAAGTTTAATAATTACTACCGACTTCCTTGAGCTTGCTATATACAAAATTTAATATATCTTGATAATTTGTGTTATTTATAATTAAAGTCGTATTGTAATTTCAGCGTCAAAGTACATTATTATTGCTTTCAATACAATGTTATTGTATGGGGGGGCGATGAAAATTATGATTGAAAATTGGGTCGTCAATATTTAAAATTTGAGAAGCACTGAACTTATTGGTAAACTTTTTATTTTAGATTATCATACATGGTATGATTTATAGCATACCATATTCGATTGTGTCATATGTAACATCTACGTACTAAAATATCATTGAATTTTGTAGATAGGATGCAAAAATGAGAAAAATTTATGAAACTAATATACTTAACTATTAATCATTTGTAAGAAAATAAAAATTAACTGGATTTTTTATTTCTCATATAAAAAATTCTGTTTTTTTTTTTGTTTTTTTTTTTTGACATAATACTGTGTAACTTTTACCTTCAACATTAAAATTCTGTAAAATATAGAGTATGTTGTACAGAAATCATTAATATAAAACATTATCTTGTAGATTATTACACACAAATTCAAATGTTTAATATTATTCAGTCAACTATATAGAAACATATCTTTTGCGAAAAAAAATTCACAGGTCACAAAAAACAGAAATTTTTTTGTTGAATATTTTTTATATGCCACGAAAACAATAAATTAACTTTTAATTTTTTCGTATTCGTTTAATTAACAATCATTGCATTCTTTACCGTCTAATTGATTCGATCAGCTGAACTATTTTTTAGCACTTGAAAGCAATTAATCGTGTAAATGTAATTCAAGAATTGGCTCTGTGCATTAAATATCTAAATTCTACGAGGATATAATGCTTAATTATTTAAAGCAATTTAGAAGTGATACTTTAAATTTATAAGAGGACATTTTCTTTCTAAACTTATAATAATCAAATTTATATTATTTGAAGACTCCTAAATTTCTTTGCGTATTCAAAGAAAAAAAAATTCTTTGTGTTCATCTTTAAATTTGACCTTTTTTTTTTGTTGCTAAATCCTATGTTTTATTTTGCAGAGTTTCTTGATGAAATTATTCATTCGAGTATCTTGATAAAAAAATATTTAAAACTCGTTTATTAAGTCATCAAACACTTTTTTTATGCGAAACATAATTATTACAAAAATATATTAACAAACTTTATATAAAGTTTTTTTAATGCTTCAGTTTTATTTATTTATTTTACTGTTTATTTTATGCTTCTACATCAAAAATACTATGTTTAATTAAATGTTTGGAAATTCTACATCGTCTGAGTTTTTTACGTATGTTTTAAATTTTGATTTTTAAAAATTTAAATACTTTTGGTTAATTCCTTATAGTGATTGCGGTAACCTTGTAGTTATGGTCACGAACTCGAGGCTGGAATGTCTCGGGTTCGAGTCCTGGTGCCACAAGGGACCCACCATGCAGAGCAGGCCGATGTACATTGAATCCGTAGAGGCTCAATGTCTCCCCGATGATGTGGTGTGGCAGTTAGGAAAGGGGGTTGCCAGCTCATATTTTAGTATAATCAGTAAGAATTTCTAGTCAACATATAGTAAGACTGGATCTAATCTAGAAATTTTATATCTCTTACTATTCTAAATGTATTATTTGTTTTATCTTTATCATTATCTTAATTATTAAAGGAGATAATCTCTCATATTTTTAGAAATAAACAACTTTAGTTAAAATTTTTGTTTCTTACAAAATCAATACTTTGAATTTTCCTCCATTAAATTTATTCACAGCTAATTTATTATACACAAAGATTAACTCATACAAAGTTTTTTCGATATAATAGTTAAGAGATATAATTTGGAAGTGAATATATACTTGCAGTATGTTATTTTGTTTCACATTTCTCATTGCTTTTCTCTTTTTTTTTTATTAATAGTTTTTCGAAAAAATAAAGATTTACAAAAAATCGTTGATAGTGCGTAAGTTAGTGAATATAGTTCAAGAAAATTCATTTCTGCTCCAGATAAATGTGTGGAAAATAAATCCTGAATTATTCACGTATAATTAATTTAGATTTCTTAACTACTGAAACATCATGACTCTTAGACAGGATTCCTGAAAGAGGGATAAAATTGATATTTTATTTGTATTACTTGACTTAACAGGAAATTGATCAATCATCGATATAAATATATTTATCTTGAATTAACATATCAAAATTTTAACATTTATTTATAGAACAAACTAAGGCAATTTAGAACAAAGGATTTTAGAGGTTTGCTAGTGCCTTTTTCAAATTTCTTTATTCCTTAAAATCCTACATGATCTTTTTTTTTTTATTGTATCCAGTTAAGGGAAATTTATTAAAGCTCTTGCTTCATTTAGTAAAACACTTCTATATACATGTGTGTAAAATAATTAAATGATTTTTCCCCCTAAACAACATATAAGATGCAAAAATTCTTTTCAATGAAAATGTGTGTGTGTGTGTGTGAGCTTTTAATTTTCCGTTCATAATTGAGAACGAACAAAAATATTGCGATTAGAAATATTTGCAAATATGAACATCCCTTTTATTTTTTTTGTACAAAACTGAACATAATAATTCTTCTGATCTTTCATGTTTAGAAAGATACCGTTTTGAGGTCAACAAATTTAGTACTGTTTTTGCGGCATGGTCCAAAAGATTGAAAAAAAGGGGAGTGTCTCCCCTTTTGTTAAGAATTGGGGAGTGGTTCAAATACTTGAAAACTATCCTTCAAGTTATACTGAGAATTTCTTTTTCTTTTATTTTTGTTGCTTCGCTACTATAGTTCACTTCTTGTCTGAAAATTATCAGTTTAGAAATCTTTTTTTTTTTACCAGTCATTTTATTGTAAGCGATCTAAAGTTTTAATTAAATATCTTCAACAAGTACGAAATATGAAATATTATGAGTTTTGTTCAGTGATTAATTATATAAAAATACTAGCCGCGTGGGGTATAACGGCTAGTATTTGAACTGATCAACTGAATTTGTTTCACTTGTTAAAAAAAAGTCCTCTGTTAACAACAAACTAGCTTTCATGGCCCGGCGTTGCACGGGCTTTTTCAACTGTATAGATATTTTTTCCTTTAAAATTTCCCCTTCTCGTATCAGTTTAAGCACTCTTCCTGGTGTGTTTGTGACTTCCATATTAATATTTCATTAAAATACCCTTCTTCGAAACTTCTTCCCTCTCTTAGCTTCATCGGATGGGTCTGCTTCACGTCAGAATATCCCAGCGTTGCTCGGGCTCTTACCGAGTACATCACTTCACCCCCGTGGAAAATTTCCCCTTTCCCTCTAGATGCCAGCACTTCTAGGAGAGTGATTTCTATATTTATGTCATTAAAATTCCTTTTTTTTTTTTTCGAAATGTCTTCCACTTTTCCTTGTTAAGAATATTTATTTTTTCTTGTTTAACCGGTGTTGTAGGGGCTTTTTCGAGAATATAAAACTCTTTTTCATTTCTTTTTTCCTCAAGGATAAGATCAAATTTCTATTTTCCATTAATAATTTACAAAATTATTCTTATTTTATCCAATAGAAAGCAGCCATTGCACGATTTTTAAAATAATTTAGTAATGAATTATAAAAAGCAATAATGTGCTTTAGTTTTTTTTAAAAAATATTAATTTACATCCATATATAGCTGCATGGTCCAGAGTTGCTCGGAATTTTTCTTGTGTATAACTCTGTTCTTGTTATTCTGTTTCTCACATACACAATTAATATGTTTGCCTATGTCCTCTCCGAAAGTTGTCTTTCCGCGCATGCAACATAAGCCCTCAAATTCTAGAATTCTTTGGTAGGTATACAACCATTAATTATTATTGGCAGGGGACGATTTTGAGAGTTATTTTAGATATATTTTTACGGATCCCCGAAACGAAAAACTACTTTTTTTTAAAAAACATTTTTATGTATAAAAAATGTCAAAAGTTAGAAATTTAAAAAAATTTGTGAATTTTTAAAGATTATTACAATATTCCGTTTCAGTTTCAGTTTCAATTGGAACCTTAGGAAAAGGTAAAAATTTTTCCAATATACTTAAAAAACAGTTTTATCCCTTTTCGAAATTTAAATTTAAAAAAAAACATAGATATTTGCGTTTTAGAAATTGTGTTTTTAATAAGAAACATCTCAAATAAATCACTTATCAAAAGCATTTATTTTTTAATCAAAGTGAAGGAATCACTTAATAAAATTCCAGTAAGTCTGAAAACTGTATTTTGATGACAACATATGTAATTGTAAAAGTATGATTTCAAGGATATATTTCACGTTAATCACATGTTAAAAGCTTTTTTTTAACATGTGAATGAATTAAATCAAAAAAGATACGTCATAAAATTTCAGTTTACCTGAAATCAATTTCAGCGCTATATTATGTCATTGTGTCATATGTTATGGCTGCATGGCCCGACCCTGCACGGGCTTTTTCGAGTTTATAATTTGCCAATGGAAATTTCCTCTTCCCTTCTCGATGCCATTACTCCCTCGGTTGTGTGTGATTTCTATATTTTGTCATTAAAATTCCCTTTTTCGCAATTTTTTCCATATCTTTGTCCCGTTGGACGGGTCTGTTTTCTTCCATTTAGCCCGGCGTGGCACGGGATTTTTCCAGGAGTATAACTTTATCCCAATGGAAATTTCCTTTTTCCTTCTCGATGCCAGCACTTCTGGGTGAGGGTGTAAGCGTGATGTGAGGGATTTCTATACTTATGTCATTAAAATTATTTCCTTTCCGAAATGTCTTCAATTTCTATTCCTTTACAGACAGATTTATTTTCCCTCAGCTTAGCCCGGAAGGTTATACAGGCTTTTTCGTGTATATAAAACTCTTTAGTTTTTTTCCCCCTCAGTGATAAGATCTTTCTTTATATTTCTATTTTCAATTTTTAATTTACAAAACTAATCTAGTTTTATCCACAAGAAAACAGACAATGTACGATATTATTATTAAATAATTAGTTTTCTAATAATTAATACAAATCAATACCAATTTAGTTTTTTTTTAAATTATAAATTTATATCCTTTTTATTAAATAATGAATGAAAAATGACTGTTTATTTCTGGATGTTTGGTTATTTGATTAAAAATATGTAACTATAAAATAGAAGTATGGGAGAGTAAACATTGACACATATATTTGCTTGAATTCACTGCATAAAAAACATTCAAAATGAAAATAATACTATCAAATAAAAACATTTTAGCATTTTCTTATATTTTTAATGTTTTTCACACTAAATAGTTTTTTTAAACAAAGAAAACTATGCGTTGTGGTGTATCAGAAATTAGTCTTTCTGAACATGCTCCATAAGCCTCACACACACATACACAAACTGGTGAATTCTGTCGTAGGTTACTGGCATTTGGTGACTTTAGCAACTTTTTTCATTGCATTTTTATGGCTCCTTGAAACGGAAAAGTGCCTTTTTTAAAATATTTTATGTGCAGAAAATAAAAAAATTTCAAAATTACGAAATTGCATAAATTTTTTAAAGAAGCTATACAATATTCCTTCTAAGTCTAACTTTGCAGCTTCGAGAAATGTTTATACAATTTACCAATCTACTTTAAAAATAGTCATAACTTCCTTTTTTTTAAAATTTAAATCCAAGAAATGCAGAGAAATTCGTAAAAAATGTAAGACATCTTAGAATGTGGAATTTTTTAATAATATATTTCAAGTTAGTCTCACGTTAAAAGCATTTATTTTTTAAACAGAGTAAGTTCATACAGACAACAGAGCAACGTCTTGAAATTCCAAGTTTGGCTGAAAACCGATTTTCGACGCCTGCTTTTGTCACTGTTGTAACAATAACATTGCTGCAACAATGGAGACAAATCAATATTTGCACGAAAAAAACGGTTTTTTTGGAGGTTTTTAATTAATATCTTTTCAACTAATTACAATATCGGAATATAAATGGGCAATACGGCTTCCCCGGACCATTCCCGATCTTTTGGTACCTTCCGCGAGTTTCTGCGTGGTGCGGTTCGTGAGGAGATAGACGCACATAGATAGATAGATAGATAGATAGATAGATACGTTTGTTTACCTTCGAATTTTAATAGTGTAGACTAGCTTTCATGGCCCGGCGTTGCACGGGCTTATACCGAGGGTATAACTTAATCCCCATGTTAATTTCCTCCTTTCTTTCTGACGCCAACACTTTTGTGTGTGGTTTTGACGCGTACGATGTGAGTGCATGACCCGTGAGTGCGTGTCATGGCTTTGTCGCTTAACATTTTCCCTTCTCTTCACAAATTCAACACTTCCAATATTATTTTTCGAAATTACTTTGATTTATTTGTTTCTTTCCTCTCCGCTTAGCCCGGCGTTGCACGGGCTTTTACCGAGTGAATAACTTCATCCCCATGGAAATTTCGTGTTTCCCTCAGGCCGATAGCTGTTATGTGCGCGATGTGAGTGATTTCTTTAACTATGTCATTAAAACTCCCTTTTTCGAAATTTGTTCTTGCGTTGGTGTGGTGTTCTAATTATTAGAGATGGGTGAAAGCGCAGGTGTCGTCCTCGTCACTTGACCATGGTTGAAAATTTCGAGGTCCATCGCCAATAACCCTCGAATAGGCGAACAGTGCGAATTAAAAAATCACTCACTCAGTTTTCAGTTCTTTCGTTGCAATTTTTTAGTCCCCGGAAACGAAAATGTAGCCTTTTTAAAGATAGTTGTATGTTGAAAAAAGACAGAAAAGTAGAAATTTTTCAAATTTCACTACTATTTTAAATATTGAAGTAAAATTGTGAGGATTTTTTGAAATATTCGACACACGGGAAAAATGTTTCATGCAATTATCTTTATAAAAGAAGAAATTATTAAATGATTGTTTTAAGTATTTTGAGTGTTTTATTAAAATTTGTTTCGAATGCATAACATACTGCCATGGAAATTCACCTTCCTTTATCAAAGTTCCTGGTATGTGTGTGATTCCTTTATATAAACGTCACTACAATTCCCTTTTTCGAAAAAAAAAATATCTTCCAGATCTTACTAATGTCAAACATGTTTCAGTTCTCTTTCTACTGCATTGTGTTACAGTGGCTTATTTGAGTGTAGAACTATTTTCCCCCTGACTCTCCCCTCAGATATAAGATTTATCTTCAAGTTTCTATTCATGACATGTCGAAAACAATATTGCTTTAATAAAAAAATAATAAATTTAAACAATAAAAGAAAACTTTTGATGCTTG